>CABHPQ010166096.1:44686-65741 GCA_902168405.1 Peromyscus aztecus
AAATAAATAAATAAATAAATAAATAAATAAATAAATAAATAAATAAAATAAACGATAAGGAAGGAGGAAGAAGAGAGCAGAGTAAACTTGGGAAGACCTGGGCAGGTCTGGGTGAGGCTGCCCTGGTAAAGGGAGCCTCCCTAGGCCAGCTGTCAGAAGCAGCTGAAGGCTTCACACAGGCCTGCGTCCTCTGTTGAGCTCACTCTCCGCTGATTGGCCTGCCTCTCTTCCTTGTTCTCCAGAAAGTTCCTTGAAGGTTAGTTATAGCTGGTCATTTTTTCCATGCTTAAGAGTCACCTCAGGGACTCCACAAAGGTAAGTAGATACAAAACGGGATGCACTCAGGTATGGTCAGAGTTGGAGGGAGGGCTGGCTAGGGCAGAACTTTGGAAATTGGGGCTCTGCTACCACTTGTAAGGGACATAATCTTTCCTGAACTCGTACGGCTGAGTGCTTAAAGGGCCACTGCTTTTCTCACCCATTGTTCCTTACTTTTCCTCCTAGTTCACCTCTGTCCTCTATACACAGATCGGACACAGTAGTGTGTGGAAGCTATGGTTTTTGGAAGGGTGATTATGGATCAGGCCCTTGCCAGCGGCTTGGTATGCAGCCCCACATCACTGCCGCCATCCTGAACAGACACTAATTAGATGCCAGGAACCCTTCTAAGAGCCTATTGGTCTTTTTCTCTATTTAAAATTTTAAAGTGACTGGACTGAGGAGACGGCTCAGTAGATAAACTGTTGGCTACACCAGTGTGAGGACCTGAGTTGGATCCCCAGAACCCACATTTTAAAAGCAGGCATTGTAACCATTTGTAATCAGCAGAGACAGTGTGAGTCACCTGGCCCTAAACAGCAAACCCTAGGCCAGTGAGAGACCTGACTCAAAAACCAAGATGGGTGGGGCTGGAAAGATGGCTTGTCAGTTAAGAGCTCTGACTGCTCTTGCTGAGGACCCAGCTTCGATACCAAGCAGTACCCGGTGGCTAACAACCACCTGCAACTCCAGTTCCAGAGGGTCTGACACCCTTCCTGGCCTCCACAGGCACCAAGCATGCCAGTGGTGCACAGACATACATTCAGACAAAATGCTCATGCACATAAAATTCAATTCTAATTAAAAAATAGATAAAAGCAAGGAGAGTGATGCCTGAGGAGGAATGCTGTCCAAGATTATCTTCTGGTCTCTACACACACGTTCACACACGTAGCAAATACTCATGAACATGTACTCACTCTCTGTCTCTCTATTTTTCTCCGTGTCTCTGTCTTTCTGTCTCTGTCTCTTACAGTGACTAGAGAATAGATGTGGAACTCAAGGTAGGTCAGTGTCCAGGGGTCAAGGTCAGGAAGTGCCGTTTTCTTCAATTCTGTTATACAATAATTTTCGCTTGTGGTCCTGTGACTGGGGACTTTGTAGAAATACATATTCTTGGGTCTTACCCTGCATTCATTAGCGAAGGAGCTCAGCAGTCTGTGTTCTGCTGTGCCCTCCAGATGACTCGGAAGCTGGCCACAGTTCAAGATCCCTGGCTCCAGAGCAGTCTTGTGACTTTCAAGATAACACTTAAGCATCTAGTCAACCCATTGCAACCTCCCACACTCAGTCACTTCACGCCACTCAGCTCACTTCTCACATACCTGTTCCGATGGGAAACAGCTGACTAAGCCCTGAATCCAAGGCTAACGAAGGGGAAAGCCGCAACACAAAGACAAGGATGCCAAGCCTTTTGTGCCATCCTAGACATCCATCAGTTGTCTATAGACATTAGTAAGAAGTAAGTGATTTGTAGACAGTGTTGGGTTATGCTGTATCATATGAGATCTTAGTTGCCAAAAATTATAAAGGTGACCATCTGAACAGCTGATTAGACGCACATAGCTGAATTTGATACAAGACAACAGGATCTTAAGTCATTGAAGTAGTGGAGATAAAGAAAAGCCATAGACTACAAACAAGGTAGGTAGGGCTCCTTTATTGAAACCTCAACTTAAGTTGGCCAACTTGAGCTGAAAGGAGCTCTGACCAGAGGTAACCAGGTAATTCCCTTCAACAACAACAAAAAATGACAACTTTCATTGATTTTTCTAGGACTGGATAAAGTTTGGTAATGGTCCATTAGTAATGGGCATGGTTTCAAAGGGTGGTTTTCCTTCTGCTCAAGCATTCTGACATTGAGGTTTGCAGGCTGACAGGTGGTAACTTAACCCGGAGAGTACTGAATCCTTCCTGTTGCTGGCATCATACATTCTACATAAATATCTTGGCTTCATGGTTAGCTTTAGGCATTATGCCAAGGTCGATGGACTAACTAGTTTTGTGTGTGTGTGTGTGTGTGTGTGTGTGTGTGTGTGTGTGTGTGTGTGTATACCTCCATACTTGAGTGATAGGCACCTGGGTTTAGAATTCTTGTTTAAAAATATTTCCCCTCATTGTGAGAAGGAGTATTCCATCGTTATATATTTCAATGGCTACCAGAGCCATTGAAAAACCCAAAACCAATCTGACTGCTGCACCTTTAGAGATGATCCGTTGTTTTTATCTGCTTAAAGGCTTTTGAATTTGTTTTTTTCCTGAGTTTTTCACCACAGTACCTTCTATGTTAATACTGTCTTTGCTTTCTATTGCTGTGATAAAACAGACTGACCAAAAGCAACTTGAGGAGATCGATTTGGCCTGCACATCCCTACCCCAGCCCATCAATGAGGGAAGTCAGGGCAAAACTCCAGACAGGAACCAAAGCCGAGAACATGGAGGAACACTGCTTACTGCCTTGCTCTCCGTGACTTACTCAGCCTCTAACCCAGGACCACCTGGCCATAGGTGGCACCACCTACAGCAGACTGGACCCTCCCACATCAATAATTTATCAGGAAAATGCCCCAGAGATTTGCCCACAGGATAGTCAGCTGGAGGCAATTTCTCAGTTGAGGTTCCTGTCTAGGGCTGTGTCAAGCTGATAAAAAACTAAACGGCACATGTCCTCTCTGAGTAAAGTTTTTTGAATCTTCCATTTTATAGATTCTCTCTTTAGCTGTATTTAATAAACTGTTCAGATTATCTATTGTCTTTTTAATTTTAGCAACTATATGTTTTAAATATCTCTTTATATATTTTATATGAATGTATGTGCCTGAGTGTATGTATGCACAGCCCCTACCAAGTATATTTTTAATTTCTAAAATACTAACAATATTTTTGAGGTAGAATCTCACTGTATAGTTCCGGCTAACCTAGACTTGCTACATAGACCAGCTTAGAGCTCACAGACATCCACCTGCCTCTGCCTCCTGAGTGCTGGGATTAAAGGCATGTGCCACTATACCTGGTAGCAATTTTATTTTTTTAAAATATCATTTTATGTCTTTTTAAGTTTTGGAGTGATTTCCATAATTTTTTTCCAAAATTTGATTTTGGAAATTTTCCATTCCCATAAGTTTACATATTGATTTTAAATCTACTTTCTTATTGGTATCTGAAACTTCTGGAGACTCGAGGACTTCTGGGGATGCTTACTCTTGGTAATAAGCTTCACAATGTTTTCTAGTTTTGAACCTATTTTGACATGTTTACCACAGAGAACTCTTTCCAGCTGGCTTTGAAATGTATTCTTCCAGGTAGTTTTACACTTACTGAATCCCTTTGGTTAGCCCAGAAGTATAAATTCAAAGTCTAAACCCAGGTCAAAGTCGAGAGCTCCTTTCAACCTTTACAGACTCCAAGCAAAAGATACAGACTTCCTTGTTGTCTCGGTGTATTTTGACTAGTGCACATCTTCACTGAAGCAACAGCCCTTAAGAGTTTGGATTTCCTGTCTTGCATCAGCACCAACACCTCCTTTCCCTATGCCCATCAACAGCCAGACTTCCAGTTCATTCCAATTAGCAGCCCTTCTTGTCTCCTGCCCTTCTCCCTACCAGGCCAACTTTCCTTACATTCTTGCATGCAAGACCTGTGGAGTTTGATGCGGAAGGAAGGGATAAGGGGTGATGGGGGGGGGGAATAAAGGGGTGAGAGGGGCGGGCCAGGGAATGACTGTGTTGAAGTGTTTAAATCTGAGTGTGGGGCAGGAATCCCCACCACTACCACATGCACTGTAAGCTCTGACTGGGCCTCAAACGATGAATCTCCAATGGTCCTTTCTGTCTCGTTCTGATGCCCCAGTTCATTCTCTAGGCTCTGTCTTTTACAAGTCACTCGCTATTGGGCTTGCCATTTAACCTCCTTGAGCCCTGCTTACTTGTGGTGGGAGGGCTGTTAAATACAACCCTCAGATCAGTTGTAAACTAAGATAAAATGAAGTTCAAGGGCTGCCTGGTGTGGAGTACAATTCCACGGATGTGAGATCCACCATCTCAGCTTCACCCGCTTGGGCAGAAGCGCTGGTTATGTGGTGGGTGGGCCTGGCGCTGGTGTACTGTGGAGCTGTGGAGCCTGTGGGACAGACACTGGGTGTTTGCTTCCCTCAGGAACTGTATAGAATGTTCCATGTGGAGCCAGAGTCTCTGTGGGAGGCCTCCAGCCCCAAATGACCTGCTCTGAGGCAGTGTGTCGTGGAGGTCATTGGGGCACACACACCTGGCAACAGCAGGACTTTGTGCCTGGATTGCCCACAGACCTGCTGAACTCTGCAAAGGCAAAGACAATTCCTTTGAGTCGGGCTTATGACCTTTGACTCCATTATCTTCATACACGCGGCCCGCTAAGCTATAAAAGCAGTTCAGTTTAACACGGTCTCCCCACAGCCTGTTCTTTCACGGTCACCAGCCGCCTACACCTAACCAGAGGCCGCCATCATGACGAGGGACCAGAGTGGAACCTGGGAAATGGAGAGTAATGAGAACTTCGAAGGCTATATGAAGGCCCTAGGTAAGAGAGAAAGGGGATGGGGAGGGAAGGGACTTGAGCACAGCAGACTGGTCCTCCAGGAGGTGCTAGCCTGGGACTCACCAGAGCTTTGTGCACATCCTCTCTCCTCAGTCATAACAGTGCAAAGTCAACTAAGACACATGCACTCTCGGAGGTTGTTTCCCTACCTGGAAATAATAAATGTGGTGGGATTAGAGTGTCCTTAGAACAGTGTCTGGCTTACAGAAAACACACAATAGAGGGTACATACACATGTGTGTACACACACACACACACACACATACACACACACACACTCACCATGACCGGTATAGTCTGCCCTAGAGGACACCACAATCACTCTCCTGCTTTGCCATCACCATCTCATAGATAACCATTTGAATCAGACGTTACCACCAATGATTCCTGTTGGAGTTTTTCCTCAACCTCGTCATAGAAAAAATCTAAAGGACCAGCTAGCCAATTGCTTTGCCTAGAGACATTCAGGCTCACAGAAGACTGAAGGAGGCTTCTGCCATATGGTTCAAACCACCCATTGCTTATCCCAGTTCCACACTGGGCTCCAGGCCAACGGCTACTAATCTATGTCCTGAGTTAGTGACAGGGTAGGTCTGCAAGTCTCTGCGTTGGCAGAAACATGTGGTCCTGGACACCTCCGAGCTGTACTTGGAAGGAGATGGAGTGAGTCTCCACAGAGGACCTCCAAATGATGGCAGCAACCGGGCACTGGGCAAGGAGCTTGGCTGTGAGCTGACTTCTTCCCCACAACAGCATTGCTATCACCTTTTCTAGCCTGAAATTCCCCACATATGGAGTTGTATCCCTGTGTGTGAGGGAGCCACACAAGTATGAGAGAAATGGCTACACATGGCCTCAGAGTCCCAATAATTTGGATAGGGTGGTAAGACATACCTCTAAGAATGGAAATTTGGGGGTTTTCCTCAGCATTTAAAGAAAGATAGGCAAAAAATCCTCTTATCGGGGCTCCACTCACTAGGGTTAGGACACCTACTTATTTGGAATTGAGTGTAGAATGGTGTAGGCAAAAAGGGAATAGTCCTGTCACACTTCTATTCGGCAACATAAGTGGCCAGTGGAAATGGGGTTCTGAGCCCACATAAATAACTGATTAGAGCATGGTTCAGAACCATAATTCTGAACATTATCATATAGATGAGGTAGGCAAGCCCAGAGTGTGTACAGCCTAAGCTCCCCCCAGGACTTACTCTGTGATGTGGAATCAGGTTTTTGACCTTTTGTGACGTCAGTTTCCCCATCTGCCAAGTAGGAATAATGATACTCATATTGTGGTTTCCCTAGATGTTGCTAGATGCAGTCATGGTTTGGACAACTGAAAGTCTTATCACATGGACTGTTTGGAAGCACCTTGGTTTCATAAGGGTGCTAGACAAGCCAGGCACATAGATTGTTATCAGAAAGCAATGTGCCTTTTGCTGCATTTGCTTAAATGGTAGGAGTCCCAGGGCCAGCAAGATGGCCCAGTGAGTAAAAACCCTTGGTGCACAAGCCTGAGAACCTGAGTTTAATCTCTGGAACTCACAATGGAAGGAAAGAACCAATTCTCAAAAGTTTTCTTCTGGCCTCCACACACATGCCATGGCACATGCATGTCCCCCACCCATGCACACACCATGTATGCACATACACATAGTGATAACACTGCACAAAAACAATTCCTAGTTGATTTTAGGGATAAAATCCAGTTCCAGTTTAGTACATGGCCCCTTGGGTAGACCCCTAAAGTCCCACTCCTCAATTCAAAGATAGAAGGCAAACATTACCATCCTCTATTCTTTTCCCTCGAGAGGGATGTTCAGGGTATACCCTTAGCTCTTTGAAAGAAATCTCCTATCTACATCTGGCTTTCTTAGGACTCTTGTACAAGCTAACAGCTCAATGGGGATGAGAGGCTTACAGGTTATGAGTGTGCTGTTGAGATACTTCTGGACTGACTTTTCTAATCCTCAGTGTCAATTGCTTGTCTCTTTGGGTTTCAGTAAAAAATGTGCAATTTAACTTGTTAGACTGATCTCACTCTGATGGGCAGACTGAGTCAACTCTTTGTAGAAGGACAGCTGGCACTTTGAGGATTGAAATGGCGGCCACAGGTGATAGCTCTAGCTAAACACAGAATGTGGGTGTCTTTGTGCTTGCTTTGCCCAGCTGCGGATGGCATTCTGTCTCAGGGTCCTAAAGACTGGCCCCACCTCAATGCCACAAATGCCCTGCACAGAAACACCTCAGCCAGAGTCCCTTTCCCACCTCTGAGACAGGGCACCTGATTTCCTTCACTTACCCATGGGCCGGGCAGGGCTGACAGTGATTCATGTCAAGGGACTGAGCCGAAAGCAGACGAGGAGCGGCTGCCCTGCCATTCTCACCTGTCAAAAGCCTTGCCACAGATTTGTTTGATTTCTGCCACACCCAATGGAAAGGCAACGCTGTTTTCCCAAGACTGGGAAATCGATGAAGCTTGCCTTCTGTGCCCTTTTGTGCACTTGGCATTTGGGATGAGCATTGCAGAGATCTTTGCAAATCCCCAGATGTGTAAATACCATCAGGTGTGACACTGTTCTTTGCCGAAGAACCATCACTTTCCTGGACTTGAACGCTGTCCATCAGTGAGGGAACTGGCTTTCTCTGCTCTTTGTGTAGAAGGGAGGGAGCAGCAGGCTTTGTCAATAGCCCAGCGGCTCACTCTGTATGCTCATCTCCACATATGACTCACATACCGGCCTCAGCAGAATGACGTGTCACAGCAACCTTGGAGTTTGCCTGAGATTATCAAAGTCATTAAGAGCACAAGGGTGAGTGTCCAGGATGATTCAGTGGTGCCTCCTCTCCTGCCTTGGACACTTCAAGGCTTTTGCAGACTCTTTCTGACCATAAAGAAAGCAGCTTGAAGGTCCTATCACTCAAGGACTCTGTCATGTCCTACCATCCTCCTTTGAACCAGAAAATGAGGAGTTGGAGAAATGTCTCCATTTCTAAAGGAGGGGCAGGCAAAGCCATAGAAAGAAGGTTCTGATCATGTGAAGGAGACAGGAGCAGAGCCCATTAACTCTGCCCAAGGTAGAGATATTCACCTAGCTGCCACAAAGAAGCATCAGCAGCTGCTTATAGAAGCAGAGGGTGCGTCGTCTGCAGCAGAACCCAAGCGGCTCTGCTCTTGAGGGAGTATTGTGGTCACTGGTGATGGAGTGGTGAATAAGAAGACTGTCCCCATACTCTCAGGGATGACTTCCTGGCTGCTGGGAGGAGGGGAGGGGTGCTGAGAGAAAACACCAGAACACCGTGCGAGATGATTTTAGGTAACAAAAGCATTTTAAAGACAACAAAAGAGAACCATGTATGAAGAGAGACAGAAGGTCAGGAGAGACAGTGCTCAAAGCCAGGAGCTGATGAAGAGGAGATGTGTCCCCAAAGCGAGGGACAGTGAGTGCAAAAGATGTGTGCGTGTCCAAGAAGGTACACCACAGGAAAGCTGGGGTATGGGAGAGTACAGACAGATGGAAGATAAGCGCAGAGGCTGAGGGGGGAAAGATAGGCAGAGGTTAGACCAAGAATTCTGTTTTTCCTGTTTTGGCCTCATACACTCACTACACAGCCAAGTGGAGCATGGCTATGGACATGCTGCGGTAAGAGCTAGAGCTTGGAGTGTAGTCAGGTCTAAGGACAGGAGGGATATTTTCCACTTGATAAGATAAAGAATCTGAGAAGGAGACTTGCCTAGGGACACATGTGACTAGGAGATGGCAGGGCCCAGACAGGAACCCAATCTAGCTCTTCTAATAACATGCTAGTCCTTCCCGAAGAGCTGCTCTGGACAGGAAGGTGCCAAGTGGTGGGAAGGACTTCATTCTGAGCAGAGCTTGCTAGATGGTGGAGATATCCGAAGTAGAGCGACAGCGCCTTCAGAAGCACTAAGAGGGTCACTTGGGATCTCTGAACTGACAATCAACCCGTGTCTGACGGTCTGGGAATGAAGTTATTGTACAAAACTCTGGATTTCTGCTGGCATTGACAAGCCAACCAAGCTATTCAATTCATCAGAGTCTTAATTGCACCACATGGTACCTAGTTGGACTTTCAAAGGAAAATGTGCCAAGAGGCAGAAAAGGCCAGATGGCAATGATAGGTGCTTGCCCGTCCTCTGGTCCCACTTCCATGTGCTGGTAGCACTTCTACCCTGACCCCACCACAGCGGAGAACATCAGACTGAGGGTGCAGAGTGCAGAGTACGAGCCAAGTAGCCCAGGGTCACCAACCTGCCTGCAATAGCCAGGAAGGAGTGAAGGAAGAGAGGCGGGGACCAGTCTAATTCCCTTCTAAATGTGTCTTCTGGAGGAGGAAATGGTATGGAAAAAAAGAGAAAATTGCTCTTCCACTCGACTTCTCCCTATTGCCTGGAAGTGTCGATGATTTGAGAGTTAAGGAGGCCAGGTTCAAAGCCCATTGAAGCTGCACTTTGAACTGTTCTCAGATTTCCGGTGATGGATCCCTGCGCATCTCCGCTCTTTAATTTACAAAGAGCACCTGCCCTTTTAGCTTGCAACTTTAGCTTTCTTCGCAAGCACATTACAAAGCATTTTAATGTTGAGTAGCATGCTCATATTTCAGCTTTATGGCTTGCATTGTTCAAAATGCAGTTATGAAAAGTATGCTTAATAAAGTCACTTTGCTGTTGTCGATTTGTTTTTCCACAGCAGCAGCAGCAGCAGCCATAAGCCACGTATATTATTCAGAAATAGCTTGTCTTTGGACCTTTCCTTCTGAGATAGCAAGGCACTTCGCCTGGCTATAAATCAGGCTCAGAGGTACCTTTAATACCGAAAAGCAGATACAACAAACCTGATAACACTAGTGTTAAAATATCATATCAGGAAAATAGTTTCCTCTGCAAAGTTCAAAGAGGAAGTGCTTGTGTACTTTGTGTGTGTGTGTGTACGTGTACGCGCACGTGCACACACGTGTGTGCTCTATAGCTACAGTTAAACCCTTTTGATTAGAAATCTCTAACAGGAAATTCACCAGCAGAGGATTTGGCTCCCGTCCCCGGGGTGGAGCAGAGATGACATGATTAACTGGCTTGTGCAAATGCTAAAGGGTGGCCAAGAGGCCAAGCCATTTTTCAATCTGGAGGCGAAGCGGTGTTTGCTTCCATTTGCATAGAGCCCCTAATAACATTCTCCCGGCCCTAGTCAGAAAGATTGACTAGAGTGCTGTTTCCAGGACATGCCGGTTCTCTCAGCAACTGGTCATTTCACTGGGATCCACTTTTCTAGGCAGCCCAGGACAAGCCATCATTTTTGCTGGGGAGCCTTAGCTATGAATGACACAACGGGTTGCCTTTGTAGGGGCACTGCAGAGCTGGATGGTGCTGAGCCGACCACCTCATCCTCTGGGTGGTGATTTCTACTTCCACAGAGCGAATATAGATTTGCTTGCTAAAGAACAATCTGTTCTAAATTCCCCCACAATTTCCCATTCTTCCATAGTAGTTCGCCTGGAGTGTTCTCTTTTGTTTCATTTGGTTAACAGCGTCCTTTTCCTGCCTCCTGATGATGGCTGCAGGAGCTCTGGTTAACACAACAGAGACTTCAGCATGGAGGGTTTGAGCAAAAGTCACTGACCAGGCAAACTAGAGAGAAGAAGCTGATGCAGCCTGGGAGGTCTCCCATTCGTCTGGATAAAGGGCCCCGTGATAGCCACAGCTACAGAGTGAGGTGTGGATCCGGTAGCTACAGGGATACAGAAATATGGCCTGAAACTTTTGCTCTGGGCTAAGCTGATCCAGTCCCTATGTGACCCAAACAGACAAGGACAACAATGGAGGCCTGTGTGCAGGGAATAAATACATGCAAGCTCTTGGGGACCATGCACAGCCTTTCACCATAGAGTTCACTGAATCCTCACCACAATAACCACATGACATGAGCCTTCTCTCCTCATTTTGTCAGGAGAAAACTGAGGCTCTGGAAGGAAAAGTGACTTCTGTAAGGTCACATAGCTGAGAAATAGGGACCCACCTGCCCCTCCCCTTCACTCTTTGGTCCCGGTGGTTCTAAACTGTGGTGTGCACCAAGTGAGTAGAAACAGATTTCCACAGGTTTCTAGGTTCCGATGCTGCTACCAATGGTAGTCCGGGGTCCTGGCTTTAATACCACTGCCCTGGACCATGCTCCTCCATTAACAAACCCACGTTATCTGAGCATCTACAATGAGCCTAGCCTTAGGGCTGGTTCTAGTGGGGGGCACATGGGGCCAAATGAGGGAGGCCAGAAAAATCAAGCCCATGATAAACCCTTGCTTCTCACTTCGGCAAAGAAATGTGGCGTGTCCCCAGCCTGAGTCTCTGGTCCTGAGCACTTTGCCTTGTTAAAGAAATGAATGAGCCTGGCTGCACACATCATAACCTCCGCTGCTCCCTCTGCCAACAGATATTGATTTTGCCACCCGCAAGATCGCAGTACGTCTGAATCAGACGAAGATCATCACTCAAGATGGTGATAACTTCAAGACGAAAACCAACAGCACGTTCAGGAACTACGACCTGGATTTTACTGTCGGGGTGGAGTTTGACGAACACACAAAGGGCCTAGATGGCCGGAACGTCAAGGTACTCCTGAGTGGGAGGGTTTCCATGGGGGCTGTCCACGCAGGGGATGGCTCTCTGGCTTCACAGTGACGAGGTGACAGAAACAGCCCCAGGAAGGCTCCAGTAAGCAGGACCAGAATGGACTTCCTGTTGTTGGCAATGAGTAATCGGTGAAGGCTGAGTAAAGACAGGCAGGAAAAGGAGAGAGGAAAGGCTTTAGATCATGTGAGAAATTAAGGCAGAGCCCCGTCCTCTAGACTACACGGCTGAGCAGGCAAGGGAAAGAGGGTAACAAGGAGTGTCCTAAGATGGACAACCATGGAGTTCAACCAAGCAGTTTACCTAGGTGTAAAGAGCATCCGTGCTCAGTTCTAG
Source organism: Peromyscus aztecus (assembly GCA_902168405.1). Taxonomy (NCBI): domain Eukaryota; kingdom Metazoa; phylum Chordata; class Mammalia; order Rodentia; family Cricetidae; genus Peromyscus; species Peromyscus aztecus. The sequence goes on from CABHPQ010166096.1 coordinate 56,553, forward strand.
CCTGCCCAGCCCAAGACAGGATGAGGTTTCACGGTACCCGCCTTCCTGTTGTTTTGTTTTTGTAAGGAATTACCAAGAATTCGGGTGTTTTTACATGTAACGTCTCCCTTTAAAACGATCCAACTGGCCAGATTCCTTTTTAGAAAATCATAATGCAAATGAACTATGACAAACTCAGACTCAGTCAAGTGGGTTACCCAGTTTCAGTGACTTGCTGCGGCTTCTGTCCTAGCAGAGACTTAACTCCTAGGACGACACACTCTAGGAAGCCCCGCCTGAGTCAAAGGCCATACTTCCAGGATTTGAACTGCAGTAATCCTCCATTAGCCAAGTTCTCACTTCCCACAGTTTCCATTACCCATGGCCAACTGCAGTCCAAAAATAGTGAATGGGAAATTCCAGAACTAAACAATGCTAAGTTTTAAACTGCTTTCCATGAGCACCACCGTGCAGTCTCCCTCGCCGGCTCCATCCTGCCCAGGATGTTAGTCATTTCTTTGTCTAGTCTATCTACCCTGCGTACGTTACCCACCCACCAGTCACTCGGAAGCCATGTTAGTTCCATAGAATATATAGGGTTCAAGTCTACCTGAGGTCACACTGAGGCTCTTGGGACACAGACCTCACTGATGAGAGGGGGCTACTGTACTTGCACTGAGCAACCCTGAAAGCACACAGGAAACAGCTCTCAATAGAAGGCGAGGTGTAATCATCTCCAAGCCTGAGACCTCAGCTCTAAGAAAGGGTTGGCCCTTACTCAGAGCAGCTGTTCGTAAATACAGCAGAGGCTACTAAGTGGCAAGGGAATGTGGGGAGAGAGAAGTAGGGGCAACAGTGGCTCCCCTACATTGCTGTGTGGTGTCCCTGCCCAGGGGTCTGCTCCTCACACTGTGTTCCAGTCTTTTGTTGTCCAAACCATTACACCTGGCCAGTGCCCTCCAAACAGGAAGAAGAGAGATTCGATCTCAGTACTACTTAAAGACTCTCCTGCTTGAATCTTAGCATCGTAGCCCTGAAGATTGTACAGAAGACCTGGAAGGGCTACTGGATTGCCTCTTGTCCCAGTGGCCATTGACTGTATGGTCCATGCCCATGTAGTTTACACAAGGCTGCCAGTTTGGATATTCACAGCGCTCTCTGTGCCAACTTGGTTTTGCCAGGCTCCTAACCAAAGAAAGACTGAGCTGAATACACTGCCCCGAGTAAATGAGCCCTCATCCCCAGCAAAGGTCCAGCCCCTTGGGACAACAAGGTGGTGCAGGATCCTCCACCCTTCTCTGCCCATTCACCACAGCCCCCTTTTCCCAGGCAAGCCACTGTCTGCCTTGTTCTTCCGAAGTCTCAGATCTCTCCCAAAGCAAGTGGCACAAGTTCTGGTTCCTCTCCTGGGCTGGGCTTATTAGTAATCGGCTAGCTGTAACATAAATTTTAAAAGGTCTTATTAAATAAAAAAAAAAAAACGGAGCTAGATATCAGGGTTAAAACCTGAGAGATCAGAAGAATAGGAAAAGCCACAGCTAACCTCACCTCACCAACTCTGTAGCTTCCAAAGAGTCCTACTTCCTATATATCCATGCCTATACGCCTTTCTGTTCTGCCAACTCATTTCCTCTCTCCACCCAGTTACATCACTTCCTGTCTGTCCACACAGACCTCCAGACCTCTGTGGTTAATGCTGGGATTAACGGCCCGTGTTACAATGCCTGGCTCCGTTCTCCAGTGTGGCCTTGAACTCACAGAGATCTGGATTGATCTTTGCCTCCTGAATGCTCAGATTAAAGGCATGTGCTACCATTGCCTGACTTCTATGTTTAATATAGTGACTGGCTTTTTCCTCCAATCCTCAGTTAAACTTTATTAGGGTTCACAATATTGGGGGACATGATACATCACCACAGCTAGCTGAGATCTTTTAGCTCTACTAAGAGAGAGACCATGGAGCACAAAGGAGAAAAACTCTTCAAATGCTGTTCCCTAGCCACTTTTATTTCCCCTATTGTTTGGCTGTAGCATGTGGCAGCAATAGGCAGGTGGGGGTAGCAGGAGGTGATACCCTTTAACGTCATTGACCCTATGCCGGTCTCAGGAATGGGGACCCTTAGCCAATAGGTGTTAAAGCTCTTCTGTAGGTTACAAGTCCAGATGACCTAACCCTTCCCACTGACCACTGCTAGAGCTCTTAGCCTGAGTGTCTGAGATCCTTCGTTCTAAACATGTGACAGCTCTCCGGAAACCTAGTAACCCATGTGGCAGTTTCTCTTCTGTGGCTCTGTCCAGCTTTTTATCTTTCTTAAGTATCAGCTTTCTGAGGAGCCTGCTTAGAGAGTCAGAGAAAGTAGTGCCAGGACCAGTCACAGTCTTTCCTCTTTAGTCCAGTCATAGCACTTCCTCTGCAAGGCCGCCAGGGAAGGTAGAAGAAGTGGCAGATCCGGTTAGCGTTCCCCCATGCCTGGGGTAGTACAAAGTCTGGTACAAACTGTTTCCAGCAACCCTGGCTAAAGCCAAGCCTTCAGAAGCCAGAGCAACTAGCTGTGATCATCAAGGAGCCTTCTCAAGGCATTCACAGCATCTTCAAGATGACTGATGCCATCCTAAGGGCAGTCCAGCTGGACTGACAGAGCTGTGAGGGCAGCGAGGAAGAGTCCAACAACTGCTATCCCCTTGGCCCATGCCCCAACATCTTACTCTCAAGAAAACACCAGAAGGGGCGCTTACCATAAGAACCTATCGGTAACTAGTAGTGATTTAAACCTACTTTAATAATGCTTGACACCTTCCCAGTGTCCCAAGGAGTAGTGAGTCCTTTTTCCTGCCTCAGGAGGAAAAGCTGTTATTCTACAGTGGTGACTCATGGAAAGCAGGTCACAGCTCCCAGTCAAGGTGACCTGGCACTCATAATCTCATCTATCAGGGAAAATTAGATTCAGTGATTCTTGCTGAAAAATGATGGGGGTAAAAAAGCATTTTGGAGCTCTTCCAACAGAGCTGTCCTGACAAAAGAAAGCCCCAGTTTAGGACCCTTCCCTGTGGGTCTGTGGGATGATAGAGCCACAAGCCTTTTCCAAACCTTGGCCAAAAAGCCACCTTATCAGACACTAGAACATAAGGGAAAATGTGTCTCCGAAGCTCTGCATCTCCATTGTTGCAGCCTAATCAGCTCACAATGATTCCTTCCCCTGCTCCTTCGGTGTGAGGCGTGGGTGCTTGAGAGGCAAGCTGTTCCTCTCTGACTTGTTCTTATCACCTGCGATGACAGGAAATTTCTTCTTTCTGAAATAAGTCACGCCCTTCTGGCCTGTCATGATTCTGAAAGAATTCCACCTGTCACCACCCCTGGCCTCTGGCATCCCCACTTCCCATTCTCCTTCCTCTCATCCAGATCATCACTTTGCCCTGAAGGGAGAAACTAGTCTCTTTTCTATGGCTTCTCTCTTCTTTGCCTGCAGCAAAAAGTCAGAGGTAGTGCTCTCTCTCTCTTTTTCTTTCTCTCTCTCTCTGTCTGTCTCTCTCTGTCTCTCTGTCTCTCTGTCTCTCTCTCTCTCTCTCTCCCTCTCTCTCTCTCTCTCTCACACACACACACACACACACACATACACACACAAAGCTGGTGGGATGAGATATATTTGGCTAGAGACTGGACAAAGGTCTATTCCCATGAGAATTACAAGAGGCGACCTCGGGGCCATTTACCGCCCATAACTGGAATAGGACACTTAGGCTCCAAGAGGATGCCAGGCAGTGCATGCATGAGTCTCTCTCTCTCTCTCTCTCTCTCTCTCTCTCTCTCTCTCTCTCTCTCCACTCACAAGCTGTGTGTGCACATGTGTTGCACAGATGTGCAGGTGCGTTTGTTTTGTGTGCTGTAAATCTCATTTGGCACACTCTCATTCCCTAGGGCTCCACTTCTCAACTCTCTGATCATACTCAGAACCTTCAAGAAAACTTGACATTCATTAGAGAAAGGAGTGGTTATAGCAGGAGCCCTGAAGGAGCCAGTTCTGTGCCAGCCCAGATCAGAAGCAGAAGTGTAAAAACACAGTAAAGATAAGGCTGATTCCAAGGGGCTCAGAGACCCTCCCTTTCTCTTCTGAGCACCATATCTATTCCCCACTTCTTACCCCGACTTGTTTATAAGAAGGCTAAAAGTCCCTTCTCAAATAAACAACAGCAGGGATGGAGGTGTGGCTAGCTGGTACAACACTCGCTTAGCATGTACAATGTCTTAGGTTAAATCTTCAAAGCTTAAAAGATAAACATATATTTGCATGTAAAATATAGAGAAAATTGAAGGGCTTGGGAGGTACCCAGCCAACAAAGTTCTTGCTGTATAAGCATGAGTTCTGGAGTTGAGTTTGCAACCCCAGAAACCATGTTAAAAAAGCCAGACACAGCAGCATACACCTGTTAGCCCAGTGCTGGGAGGCAGAGACCAAAGGATCTCTGAGGCTTGCTGGCCAGGCAGTCCAGCCAAATCAGTGAGCCCCATATTTAGTGAGGGACCCTGTCTCAAAAAGTAAGGCGGGGAGCAATTGTGAAAGACAGCCAACATTTGTCTGTAGCCTACACACACACACATACACACACACACACACACACACACACACACACACACACACACTGGCAGACACATACAACCAAACTAACATTGTTTGTACATACACCAATAAACAAGAAGTAATTGATATCCATATAATGGAATCGAGTATTACACAGTTATCAGAAAGAATGACGTACTGATTCCTGGTATAGTGTGAATGAACCCGGAAAACATGCTAAGCCACAGAAACTACACACCAAAGACTATGTCTTATATGAAGAACTATGACAGGTAAATGCACAAGGCTGGGGCTAGAGGGCAAAAGAAGCAATACTGAATGCGAGTAGATGAAATACTGATGCAAGGCTATGAAACTGTTCTGGATACAGTAGTGAGGATGACCCACAATCTTGGGAATATACAAGAAAAAAAGTTGCCGCCACTCTATAGAGCTCTATGGAATTGGAGACATTAGCAGAATGAATTTTATGGTTTGTGATAATTATATATCCATTTTTTAAAAAAGTAGTTGAAATTGGAGTGGGCCAGTGAGGGGCTAGAGAAAGCAGAGAGTGACAAGGCAAATTGCACCCTATGATTTGGCGGGGGGGGGGGGGGGGGGTGTCCTCATCTGCAGGTGGTTGGAGAAAAACTCTCCAAGGAAAGTTTCAAGGAGGAGCATCTCCACAGGTCAATAGATCCCGTCCATGCCTGGAACTTATAGCTGTTACTTTCCCTTCTTGGGGAAAGTGATTCAGATTCATAGAAAAGTCGCAAGAGAACAAAGACCAACTTTGCACCCTTCACTAAGTGTCACCTGTTGTTGGTGCAGGAGAGATGGCTCAGCAGTGAAGAGCCTTAACACCTCCGTAAGTTCCCAGCACCTCTATCAGGTAGATTACAACCACCTGTAGCTCCACTTCCAAGGAATCTGGTGCCCTCCGCCTCCACAGGCACCTGCATGTATTTGGTACATGTAAATTTGGGTAGGCACATACATACGATAGTAATTTTTAAAAAGAGTTGCATGTTACCAATGTTTACCCCTTGTGTTTTTATCATGTTCTCACATTCTCTCTGTCTCTCTCTCCTCTGTGCCTCTTTCTCTCTCTCATACACACACATTTATGCTGAACTATCTGACACAACCTCCAAATGACTGTACCTCTGAAGAATTAAGATGCTGGTTCTCTTCCCAGATCCACATAGCCCTGTGTAGCTGGCTTGTTTTCCAGTACCAGGCATGATTTCCCCCTTGGTGAGTAGGCCTTACAGCCAATGAGAGAGCTGTTGGTTACCTCCAAGGTGTGTGTGCCACTACTGCACTCTTGGGGTTGTCACCCCATGATGGTTGCTGTGGTGGTTTGTAGGTGTCACAATGGGGTAAGGCTGTTGGTGGCTTCCCTCCTTTGAAAGCTTGCATTGCACCTTCTGGTACCATGGAAGCCAGCCCAGGCAACTAAGGAACGCTGAAATCAGGAGAAATTCCCCAACTGGCTATCCAATGGTCAACCCCAAAAACATACAAGTAACACTATATGAACTGCGCAGGTTATATTCATGGATTTAAGAACACATACCCATGCATATGTAACAACAGTTAAAGAGACCATGAATCTGAAGTGCGGTGGGGGTGGAGTTTACATGGGAAGGTTAGGAAGGAGGAAAGAGAAGGGGAAATGATATAATTAGAATCTTAAAAATTATTTTTTTAAAGAAATAGGATAGTCTTCCATAGGTCCATGGTTCAGCTATTGACTCACCCAGATTAAACATTGGGCAGCCACCTGTATCTAATTTTACTTAAAGAACCTTTTTGAGAGATGCTGACTTTGGAAGTGTGAGAGGGAAAGTCACAGCGGGGCTCCACCCTCTGCCTCTGTTCCGCACAAACCTGCCCTTTTTGGAGCACTCTCCATGTCCATCTCCTCACTCAGAGGTTATGGCTTCCTCAGCTGCAGGATCTTTCAAAACAACCAAGTCTGTGTTTCAAACCTCTTCAGACACAGGGATGAGATCATCAACTAAAAGCTGGGCATGGTAGCAAAAACTGTAACTCCAGCACTCTGAAAAGTTGAGACAAGGAAATGTGGCTAGTTCAAGGTCAGCCTGGACTATATAGTGAGACTTAAGAAGAAGGAAGAGGAGGAAGATAATTTAATTAATAAGATGTTTAAACTTTGGAGTTGGTTCGTCTAACTGTTCTCCTCTTTCTGCCTCTTACTGTCTCATGTAGGAGTGAGCCCACAATCTTGTAAGCATTACCACAATTCATTGGTAACCAACTTACTTTTGGGTCAGAATAATTTTGAATCCTGCTGCCCAATGTGAGTTATTAAAGTGAAATATTAGGACAGGCCTCTTTGCACTAACATTTTTCTCCTTTCTTCATTCTGAAAATTTTGATAAACTCCTACTGCCTGCCAAGTCTGTGTCAGTGAGGTAGGTGACATGATGAATTAGCCACCCCCGCCCCCCACTTCCTGCTCTCGGGGATCTCAGGCCTCATACAGAAGACAGACAATTAAATGGACAATGTCTATTGCACGTCCCCCTTGCATGGGCATGTGCGCTCTCTGCTGGGACCTCCTCTAAGGCAGGAGGTGAGTGGGCTTCCCTTGAGACTAGGCTTCAGGGAAACTGTCTCCCACACAGTGCCAGCCACGGTGCTGAGTGTCCTTGCAGCCACACAGCCTCTCCTTTCCTGAGCTCACTGCCTGTGAAGGGAGAGAAACATCTGTGCAGTCAGCGTGCACGGGGGCTTCCGGTGCAAGGCACTATGGGAGGAAGGAGAAGAGAAGACACATTCCTTACCTAAGGAGAATCAAGATTCCTTACTCATCTACTAGGGAAGCAATGGAGTCCAGGGCAATGAGGAGAAATGGCAGGTGCATTTTGCAGACATTTCTTCCTCCCAGAGGAGCCAGGAGACCTATGGCTTGAATTTCTCTAAGTCCTTCAGAGCTGTGGGGCTTCAGATGGTCTTAAAGGAGGAAGAGACTTTTTTTTAAAAAAAAAAAGCACAGAATATTTTATTTTTAGATTAGATTTGGGGACTGTGAAGATATAGATGGTTACAATTTTTTAAAACAGTCAACAGTGAAATTTCCTTCCCACCATGGCTCTCTAGCTCGGTCCCTTCACAGGGATAATTACTACTCAGGGACTAAGCGCAGGGAAACATTCGTACCCCTCACCTGGCTCCCTTGTCGCGTGCACAATGCTTATCATGTTGCATTTTTAAACATTTAAACAACCGGCTCTGGCTGTATTCTCCCTATGGCTGTGAAGCAGGCAAGAATCACACCATATTTAACCAGCCACCCACTGACAGTATTTGTGAAGCTTCCAGTCCTTTGTTGTAACACGCAATCCTGTGATGCATTGAGGAGTAAAAATGGAAAGGAAGAACACTGTACATAAAGGATATATTATGGTCAAGGTCAAATATTGTTTTAAAAATAGGTAGGTTTAACAACCTGTAGAAAACAGGTCTGTATAATACACAAGGAAAAGAGATAAAAACCTACAAGTCCATTTATCATCAGTAGGGTTTACAAGATGTAGAAGAAAGTGTCAGGTCCTTAGCCTAATTTTGTTTAGAAAAACACCAGGTGAGTTATGCATACATGGGGGGGGGAACAACCCAGCTGTACCAAGCTCATCCCCCCAGGAAGTAAGATACAGACGCAGTGGGGATGGCATAAACAGCTCAGCAGGTGCAGTAAGTGGGCCTGATCTGGGCACCAAGACCGGTATTAAGAGAGAAACAGGAGTGTCTAGGGAACATACACCTTGCAAGCGTGTGCACAGGGGCTTGCAGCCTCCTGGGTACTGGCAGGCCTCTGGCTTCTCCAACAACTGGCCAGCTCAGCTTGGCTGGAACAGAGGATGCCCTTCATGAGTTCTGCTGCTATTATACCATTGGCATCACTACCCAGAGGAAATCTGAAGAAAAGCAGGTCCACCCTCCTCGTTCTAGGTGACAGAAACCAGAACCACGTGAGCTCCCCAGTTAGGGAGCCTCCCTGCGTTTATTTCCACCTACAGTGGACAAGGCTCAAAATGTGATTCTTGCAGGAAAATTCCCAGGGTGGAAATTTTAGGTCGAAGAATATACGCAGTTTCATCAGAGATGATAATTCCAGAATTTGGGAGGTGGAAGCAGGAAGGTCAGGAGTTCAAGGTCATCCTCAGCTACACAGTGAGTTCATGGCCAGTCAGGACTAGGTGAGACCCTGTCTTACTATTATTTTTTACTATTAAAAGCATATGAAATAGGGAAATTTCAAATAACAAATTAGATATTGTTTAAACCATGTAAATAAGTAAATAAAAGCAAAACCATAAGCAAAAATATGTGCAGTTCCATATTTTGAAAAGCTAATATAAAACCATTTGAAAGCTAATATAAAACCATTTGAAAGCTAATATAAAACAGTCCTTGCAAAGCATTTCTCTTCCCACCAACCCTGAGAGAGGGTGGGCAGCCCTCCCCTCAGTGCTACTAAATCTTTGATCTTTGACCACATGATTAATTGGATCTGAGGAGCAGTCTTATCAGCATTTCTCCTGTTATTTGTGAAGTAGGCTATCTCTTGTTACGTTTAAAGTCATCGACTACAAGAGCTTCCCCTGTAAGCCCTCGGTTC
>CABHPQ010166097.1:4284-18923 GCA_902168405.1 Peromyscus aztecus
TTTTTTTTAAAGCCTGTGTTGTAATAGCCACATTTTACTTGTTTGGTCAAGGATTCATACTTTCGTATCCTGCTTTAAATATGTTGCTTGATTGACACATGAAATTATGCATAGTCTTGCAGAGTATACCACGTGACACACTGACACATCTATCTATTATATGACTAGCAACCCAGGGCAAGTGGAGCTAGCTTTTCAAACACCCATCCTTTCTTTGTATTAAAAACTATAATCTTTAACTGTCACTGGGAGAAACCAAAATTTCATCTTTTTGAAGTGTTATCTTTGTGAGAGTTAATCAGATATGACAGTGTACTGGCTTCAAGTTCGCCTCAATCTATGCTCCCTTGGTTTGACTATGCTTCTTTTTGCAAACTCCCCAAGTAAATGTGTGACAAAATCACTTTCCAATAAACGAGCCAGCATTATGAGAAAAGCCGCTTTTCTATGTAACATGTGGTATTTGTGAAAGGTAGAGGAGGCTCAGGGAATTCCAGTCAGTTATTAATCTTGGATTCTCTCTCTGCCATGGCCCGTTTCCTGAAGACCTCACCCACTTGATCCAGACTGAAGTCCCAATTCTAGCCAGCAATGTGATCTCCCGAGGCCTCCTTCTCCAAGATCAGGAGCCTCCTGTCTTGGGAGAAAGCTCTGGAAGAGCCATGTTGGAGGAAGCCCTGCCAAGCAGCCTGAGCCAGGCACAATCTGGCCGACAGAAGCGGTCAGTGAAGAACACTGGCCCCATGGAGGACCACAACTGGCCACAGTACTTCAGAGATCCCTGTGACCCGAACCCTTGCCAGAATGAAGGCATCTGTGTGAACGTGAAGGGCATGGCCAGTTGCAGGTAGGCGCCACGGCCAAGTTTGGCAGGAGGTGGGTGAGGTAGCGTATCTGAGTCAAATTTGCTGTCCAAAAAACCTTACAATGGTGGGGCTGAGGAGGTGTGTCAGTTGGTAAAGTGCTTGCTGCACAACCGGAGGACTTGAGTTTGGGTTTCTAGCACCCCCATTAAAACATCAGCGCATAATAGCACACCCCAGTGCGGGGAAGGTGGAGACAGGGGAATCCATGGAGCTCACTGGCCTGATAACCTAGCTAAATCAGCCAGCTTCTAGTTCAATGAGAGACCCTGCCCAAAGTAGAAGGCGAAGAGTGACCAAAGAAGATAACCAGTGTCTATTTCTGGAAACATGCACATGAACACACCACACACACACACATACACACACATACACACGAATGCATGAACACATGCATGCACACACACACCACACGAATGCGGGAACACATGCATGCACATACACACACACACACACACACACACACACACACACACAAATACATAATACCTAAAACAACATGGCAGTGACTACATTATACAAGATGTTGTTTGCCTTGACTATAACACTATGGCTCACAAATGACCTAAGGGCTTTGGCTTTCTGCTCTGTGCCCTGCTACAGAGAATCAAGATCAAACTTAAACCTTCATGGACAGCAGATGTCTTATTAGTCATTTAGTAGTAGTATCAGTAATAGTTTTAGAATTCATCAGTTCTGTTCTATTATTATGTTTCCAATAACTGTAATGGAAACATGTGATTATCATCATATGTCTGCTTGCTGGATATCATGTATCTTCCTAAGCATTATTTGACATGATCTGAATTATCTTTTCTACCCTCGAGACGTAGCTCTTCTTGCCTTCATCTAGTATATCAGGGAGATGAATGTGCAAAGGGTAATTTGTCCCAAATTATCCAGATAATCAAGGCTGGAGCTAAGACTTGCATATACCACTGCCTGTCTGTGCAGTTGGCTGTGTCTGATAGTTATTTTTCTAATGTTTGCATACAAACCTAACGAATATGTCATAAACAACAGTGTGGAGGGAGAGACACTTCACCTGTGGTCGGCAGGGTGAAGGCAGATGTAGGAGCCATGTGGCATGCGGTCCCAAACAGGCAGGTGTCAGCTTTGTTTCTTTTGAGCTTTTACCTACAAATAATTTCAGGCATGGAGATACACTGCACAAATATTACAGATTTCCCTGTGTCCTTAAAATTTTTTCCTGTCATGTTAACATCTCACACAACCATGTTACCACAAGCAAAGGCAAGGCACGAACATCACCTGAACTCTGAGGACTAGACAGCTGACGTGATTCAGATTTCAACACATTTTCCTCAATGTCCCCTTTCTATTCCAGGACCCCACAATGCATTTAGTTCCACGTCTCCTTAGACTCTTTCAACTTGGAACAATTCTTGTCTTTCACCACTCCGACATCTTTGAAGAGTGACGCCATTACTTCATAACATTTCCCTTAATTGTATTGACTCTAGATTTTTTTTCATGACTAGATTGAGCTTATGTTTTAGATACGAGAGGCCAAGAGTACTTTGCTCTTATTATGTTCGCTGCTCCTGGGGACACATCAACAAATGTTGACTCACCCCAGATAGGACACCAACAACAGATCGAAGATAGAGGCCTGTGCCTCTGCATGATGGGTCTTCAGATGCCATTTCCCAGTAGGGACTTCTACTAGTATCACTGGTCCCCGAAGGGAGGCCAGGAGTTGCCACGCATGCACCAAAGTATTCTTTTCCACAGTCCTGAAGCTGGGTCTTTGTGAGATAAGCTTGCTAAATGTAACTCAAGCTGGTGGCCTTGGGTCTGAAGAAAAATGTGTCTGATTTAAGAAGCAAATTCTTAAGCTAGAGATGAATCCTTTAAAAGTTAAAAAAAAAAAAAGTCAGGTGAGGTGGCTTACATTTGTAATCCTGGCACTCGAAAGGCTGGTGCAGGAGGATCATGGGTTTGAGGCCAGCAGGAGCTACACTGTGAATTCTAGGCTAGTCTGAGGAGTCACAATGATACCCTGTCTCAATACTCACCCCGGAACTAAGAGAGTAAAACAACTCCAGGGATAAAGAAGGACCCCTGACTCGTGAACACCCCAACCTATTCCATTGAGTTCTCCGCAGCTGAGATTCTGGGACAAAGGCAAGGTTTGTCACTGTGGCAGCTGTGGAGCCCTTCCCCTAATGATCCTTATGCTAAGTAACATTTTAAGAAGAAAACAGTCCCCAAGTTCAGCTGTTATGCCCCTGCTATGTGTCAACAACCTTAACTGGCATAGGACCTGTTTTTCAGCTTCGGGTGGGAAACACCAACCATGTGACTCTGAGAGTTATTTATTCTTCCTCAGCTTAAATAACGAGAATGGCTAGATTATACCCCCTACCTCAAAAAGCTGTGGTGTGGTTAAATGTAGCTACGTATAAAGCCCATGGATGGGCTGGCAGTGGGCTGTGATTGTTTGCTACTGTTATTGGTGAGTCATGTTACTAGAAAGCACCTGAGGTCCGGGTTGTTTCCACTCTCTGTGTCCTGTTCCACAGGTGCGTCTCTGGGCATGCCTTTTTCTACACGGGAGAGCGCTGTCAGGCCATGCAAGTTCACGGCAGTGTGCTGGGCCTGATCATTGGCGGCATCACTGGCTTGATCTTCTTGACCTTTGTCACGTTTACCAACACTTACCAAAAGCTGATGCAGTGAGCCGATGCCTGCTGACGTCCACCAGACTGCAGAAGGGCCCCCTCCACCCAGACTTTCTTCCTGTGGTCAGCATCCTTTGGAATAGTTTTTATATCAAGCATTTTTGAAAGGGCTTCCGAAACCAAAGCTGCTAGTCTCATGTGTGGCTCTTACCACTTCCGTCCCTGCACAGCTCTGTTAGCCGTCTATGAATTCCTGGTGAATCCTCATGTTCTGAGACAGCAGCCAGCACATTTAATTATAAACCTTTTGCTTGCTTGACTCTCCCCCCTTAGATCACAAGCTCCAGTCAGGTAGGGGACACGTTATCATCAGCTACCACATTGGCCCCAGGGCTAGAAGCATACTTAGTGGGTGTATTGTGAGTACTCAGTAAGTACTGAATTAATGAACCAACCAGTGAATGAATAGCTGTGGAATAATAGTCTTTTGTGTGTGTTTCAGATCATAAAACATATGATTAAATCTAAATGCGGGTGTGTTCGAACCAAATAGTTTTCACTAGACAGAGCAGTCTTATTGCTCATTTGGTATCCTGTGAAATGATTTCAAAGATCCCTCTGGTAGGCTGGGTTTCCATGACTTGTGCTTTCTTCCTGCTCTGGTTTTACAGAAAAGGCTTAATAAATCCAAAAAGGATGGAGTGTGTGTACTCTGTCCCCAAAGTGCGCGCGCGCGCGCGTGTGTGTGTGTGTGTGTGTGTGTGTGTGTGTGTGTGTGTGTGTGTAGATGTTCCGAACCTCGTTTTCAGATTCTAAAATTGTAAAGTTTATTTATTTTTTGGCTGGATTTGTACATGAGCTTGCAGAATGTTTGCCTAGCAGGCAGGAAGCCCAAGGCTGCTCCCCAGCACTGCACAGTTTGGTAGCCCCCTTCTCTGTAATCCACCATTCAGAAGGTGGATGCAGGAGAATCAAGAGTTGAAGGTCATCCTCAGGGACAAGTTCCAACCAGGGCTACATGAGACCCTCTATAATGAAGGTGATGATGAATGGTTTGTTTTCTGTAGTATTAACACATAACTGTGTTGCATTATTATATTATGGTAACAGACCAGAGGCATCAGGTAGAACTTTGAAGACATGTTTGTAGCTCTTCGTCTCTCTGTAGCCTCAAGGTGGTCAAATGAAGCTGTGACAGGAAAGTTCCACGAGGGACCTAATGAAAAGGAAAGCTTCCATCCCCTCCTCTGCCAGCAAAGAGTTGGCTTTTGATGTTTAACGACAGAAGATCCCCGCGACCCGAGTAGCCCAGTGTTTAGGTGACCAGACTTCAGAGGCACAGGCTTCATTGTGTCTCCATGGAGTTAGCCTGCACCGGAAACAAATGTGAGGGTGAAGGAAGGGTCCCTTGTAAAGATAGGAGCCTAGCTTGCATCTGGTCACGAAAGGACCAGAGGACAGGCACTCTCTAACTGGAGCTATAGGAGCGTGTCCGGGAGCATGCCCGGCAGGAGCAGTGGACACCATGGCATAGCCCCTCCCCCGAGTTTCTAGTTTGGTAGGTCTTCGGTGACCTGGTGATTTGTATTTCTTTCTTTTTTTTTAAAATTTTTATTTATTTATTATGTATATAGTATTCTGCCTGCACGTATCCCTGCAGGCCAGAAGAGGGCACCAGATCTCATTACAGGTAGTTGTGAGCCACCATGTGGCTGCTGGGAATTGAACTCAGGACCTCTGGAAGAACAGCCAGTGCTCTTAACCTCTGAGCCATCTCTCCAGCCCGTATTTCTTTTTTTATATTAAAATTTTTTATTAAATTATTTCAATAAAGTTAAGATTTTTTTTTATTAAGAAAATTTCTTATTCATTTTACATACCAGTCAAAGATCCCCCTCCTCCCTCCTGATTTGCATTTCTAACAGGCCGCCATGTGATACTGATGCTGCTGGCCTCTTCCACATGCCTTAAGAAATACTTTCCAGCAGTGGTGGCACATGCCTTGAATTTCAGCAGCAGAGGCAGGTGGATCTCCGAGTTGGAGGTCTCCAGAGCGAGTTCCGGGACAGCCAGGGCTACACAGAGAAACCCTGTCTCAAACAAACAAACAAACAAACAAACAAACAAAACAAGAACAAAAGAAACCCTGTTGTTCTAGTGAGTAGGAGGCAGTCAGCCAGTCAGATATCCTGGACGTAGGCTAGGACCAACCAGCTAGCTAGCTGTGTATTTTTGGTAAGAAATCACTCAGGTGGTTCTTGGGTTTAATTAACCACTGATTCCATCCGGCTTCTCAACATCACCATCTCAAGGATTGTGTAGTAATCAGAAAAATCCATCCATGGTTCAGAACCAGTAGTCTGGCTGGATCAGCCAATGGAATCCTCTTCCGAGTGAGGGAGATCAGGGACCAAATAGGGTCCTGTTTAAGTTGGTTACTCTGTTCTGGCAGTTCAGCCTCTCCAGTGCAAGGAGCATGCCCAGTCTTCTTCATGCTTGTAACAATCCACACCCAGCCCATGTTATTTGTTTTATTTTCTTTCCCCCTCCCTCTTTCTTTCTTTCTTCAAACAAGAGCTTGCTATGTAGCCCAGGCTAGCCTCAAACACATGGTGGTCCTCCTGTCTCAACTTCTCAAGTGCTTGGATCACAGGTGTGCTTGCCTTCATATTTCATAGATTGTTGCTATAGTTTGTTTTGAAATTGATTGAGAATGTCATACGTGCATATAGCATGTTTTGATGGAACACACCCTTCAATTCCTTCCCTCAACTTCCCACCCTCCACAGAATCCACTTAATGCTGCCAGTACGTGCATGGGTGTGGAACTGTCCACTGAAGTGTGGACAAGCCTATCAGGGGCGCATCTCTGAAGAACACTGACTCCCTCCCCAAGCAGCCATCCATTGACTAGCTCCTCAGTTAGGAGTGGGACTTTGTGAGCTCCTCCTCATCCACACTTGTAGATGAACAGTCTTATTAAATAAGAAACACAGAGCCAATTGCAGAGTTAAAAGCCCAAGAGGTCAGAGCAAAAGCTAAGAGCTAAAAACCTTACCCTTCACTGCTGCTGTTGTCCTCCTCAGCCAGAGAACTACTTCCTGTGTCTCTGTCTTCTTATAGACTTTCTGTTCTGCCTTCTCATTAGTTGTAAACCCAACCACATGACCTCCTCGTCACTGCCCATCTATACAGACCTCCAGGTCTTCTATGGTTGGTATTGAGATTAAAGGCGTGTGTCTCCATGCTGGTGGTATCCTTGAACACACAGCAATCTGCCTGTCATGTGATCAGGATTAAGGACGTGTCCTACCACTGCCAGACTTCTGCTATGGTTTGCTATTAGCTCTGATCCCCAGGCAACTTTATTTATTAACATACAAATAAAATCACATTTTAGTACAAATAAAATATCACCATACACACTGGAATTTGTCTGGCTTTTTTAGACTTGATAAAGATCTTCAGACAATCACTAACAAGTATCAGAGTGACTGTTTCTTCTAGGAGCACCCTGGACTTCAGTCACGGTGCATCCTGGCAGAACATTGCCTTTGGCCCGTTTATAAGCAAATTGTAGCCTAACCCCTTTGTACATGAGCCTCTCATTCTGCTGGGCTACACTAGCTTCCCTGTGACTCGGCAGAATCCCAGGGACACCAAGTCCAGTGTCTGCACTGGAGTCACCTCGGGGCAGGCTACGGGAACAGGTGCAGCAGACAGGCCACAGGTCACTTAAGGACAGAATCTGTCACTCTCAATGGGTTTCAAAGAGGTTGAAGAAGACAGACATTTGGGAAGATGCTATGAAATCAAGCTAATCTATGACAGCACCTGGAGGTCTTTTTTGCTTGTTTTTCTGGATACTGTTTGTCTGACTAGTCATGTCCTCTATATTTCAACACGTTCACAGATACAGCTAAGACAGCTCTTCTTGTAATCTTCAGTGTTTTCTGAATATGTTTCTTCAAAATCTCTAAGCAAAATGAATTTTAAAAAAATACATCACAGGGCTGGAGGGATGGATCAGGGGTTAAGAGGGATTGTTGCGATGGCAGAACACTGGAGTTAGGTTCATAGTACCCAAGAAGCTCACAACTGTCCGTAACTCCAGCTCCGGGAGACCCAACAACAGCTCTCTTCCGGCCTCCGAGGGCACCTGTATGCGCTTGCACACACTCACACAGACACACACGTATCATGTTTATCCTATGGTGAGAACTATTTGTCCCCTGGAACCGTGTCCGAACCTATCATGCCCAATGATGGGAGCTCACAAGTGCCCATGTGTTGCGTAAACTAGTTTCATTTTGTGGTTCTGTTGTTACCTGCCGGTGAGAGCCTTGATTCCCACCACTGATGCGGTGTGACCGGGTCATCAGTAAAGATGGAGAGTCATGGAATCAGTGTGAGGATTAAAGGAGTTGAGTGTGATATGTAAGGTCTCGGAAGCTGACCCAAGGTCAAGGGGGAGGTTTACCAGACTCTCAACTTGTTCATTGAATTTGTCTCGAATTCCGGCTGGAATGAACGGGCTAGATTAAAACTCAAACCTTGGTAAAGTTTGAGTTAAGATACCATGCACTTGCAGTAGAAAAGGGTTCACAAGCCTCCATACCTATCTTGGTGGCCTCTGGGGAGGGCATGTCAGTTTTCTTTCAGAGTATGACTCTTTGTAGGTCAACCACACTTCAGTGGATGGCCACACACCCCCTAGTATATTGTAGACAAATTTCTAAATGGTCTTATTAAATAAAAAACACGGAGCCAAATCCAAGAGTGAGAGCCTTAGATCAGGGAAATAGGGAGAGCCACCAGCCAACCTTACCTCACCAACTCTGCAGCTTCCAAGTGCGAGTTACTTCCTGTCTACCCACGCCTTTATTGCCTTGCTGTTCTGCCCTCTCGTTGGCTCTTAGCCCAGCTACCTCACTTCCTCTTCCTACACAGCTCTGCCACTTTCTGTCTGTCTGTACAGACTTCCAGGCCTCTATGGTTGGTACTGGGATTAAAGGCATGTGTCACGACACTTGGTTCTGTTCCCTAGTGTGGCCTTGAACACACAGAGATCCTGCCTGCTAAGGGATTAAGGGCGTGTGCTGCCTGACTTCTTGTTTACTTAAAATGTCTGGCCTTTTCCCTCTGATCTCCAGGCAAGCTTTATTTATTAACATACAAATAAAATATCACCACAGTATATGGGCATACAAACTGGAGTCACAGTGCTATTAAAAACAAACAAACAAACAAAAACCAAGAAGACATGAAGTTGGGTATGGGTAGAGGTAGATCCTGGAGGAGTTATAGGGAAAAGTTGGACAAATCTCCCTCAAATATGATCAAAACACACTGTATGAAATTTTCAATAAAAATATTTTTAAAAGAAAAAAGATGTTATGTATCTTTGAAATTCTTCTATTTTTTTTTCTTGTGTGTGATATAAGCCTGTGTGCATGGTCATTGTGTGTCATGTGTGTGTACACATGGAAGCTAAAGGTCCATGTTGGGTGTCTGCTTCCACCTGTCTCCATCCCTCAGGTCCTCATGCCGGCCTGAGAAGCACTTTACTGACTGAACCATCTTCCTAGCCCTGGGATTCTTCTCGAAGACTCTGAACCATAAGTTAAGTATGAACGTGGAGAGGCTGTGTGTTTGTTTTTCTGAATGGAGATTCTCTGTAAAACTCAGACTATCCCCAGGGAATGACTCAAAGTGACAATGGCTGATTTTATTTAGTTGTGTCTGGGTTCTAGGTTCTGATCTCTTAGCTCTGTAAGAATCCCTCAGCAGTTAGTAGAAAATGTGCCATTATCATCTTCGTTCACTTTGGGGAAACTGAGTCACAAGGGTTACTTTTCCCAAGTCACCAGCTTAAGTGGGCCATGCAAGGTAGGCCGTGCAAGTCGTAGACTGACTTCCATGCAGTGTGCTGACACGCTCCAATCAAGCGTCCTTATGAGACACATCACCTCACCCATCTGCTCACGACAGTGAAGCAGGAATCAATTGATTCAGACACCTACTGCTTCAGTCTTCATGTGACAAGGAAAAGCACAGAGTAGCCAACTCTACTATGGCCCATTCTGTGTTTTAATGCAGCCTCCAAAACTCATGCTTCACTTCTGGGAAATCACATTTTCCTCCTCTGTGGCAGTCAACAACCTGAAAATGCTTGATAGATCTGTGCTGAGAATAAAGACAACATCTTCAGCATCAGAGCTATGCAACCATACTTGAATGCTAACTAGGAATTAACATGGCACTGGGTGGCTGAGCTGCTATGTCTGGAGTGTCTACTTGGTGGCTAATCTGAGGACTACCATTTGAAGTGCAATTCTTTGTCGGTCTCTCAGACTGACAGAGGAAGATGAATTTGCCCAAAACATTGGTCACCTGCCCCTGCCTGAAATAATGAAGTGAGATTAAGCTCGAGTTAGCTTTAACTTGGGGTACTCTGCAGTCTCAAGTTCAGCAGCTAAGAGCACTGGAAAAGTTTGATTGCCAACAGCCACATGTAACACGCTAACAACCACCTGTAGCTCCAGTTCCAGAGGGTCCATGCCCTTTTCTGGCCTCCATGGACACCAGGCATACATGTGGTACACAGACACACATGCAGGCAAAACACCTATATATATATAAATTTTAAAAATAAATAAAAATAAGACTTAATCCTCCACCTTTCCTATCCTCCACAGTTTTCTCTCTCTCTCTCTCTCTCTCTCTCTCTCTCTCTCTCTCTCTCTCTCTCTCTCATTTTGTGGTAACAAAGTAATGGCAATAGGTTGGAATACAGTGATGTTCCCATGTTTCCTGCTAGACACTGCATTTGCATTTAATTCTTGACTCCAGAGATCCATGGCTGTGTGACCTTTAGGGAAGTTGTTAATCTCTCTGTGTTTACCATTTTTTTAAAATCTGGAAAATGAAGAGAAAAAGATTCTTTGCTTATGTTTTGGTTCACTTTCTCTTGCTGTGATAAAGACCAGACCAAAGGCAAGGTGGGAATAAAGGGTTTATTTGGCTTGTATGTCCTTATCACAGTCCATCACTTTGGGAGGCCGAGGCAGGAGCGCGGAGGCAGGAACTGAAGCAGACACCTTGGCGGGATGCTGCTTACTGGCTCCCATCCCAGGCTCACGGTCCCTCGCAGGACCACAGGGTGGCACTGCCCACAGTAGGCTCCCTCATCAATCACTGACAAGGAAAATGCCCCATAGACTTGTCAACAAAGGAAGCATTTTCTGTATTGGGGTTCCTTTTCCCCAAATGACCCTAGCTTGTAGCAAGTTGACCAAAACTAACCAGCACAATAGACCCCTTGTAAAATCGACCGGCGAGTACATCCTAATCAGACCGTTACCTTTCCCTTGTTTATCCACAAGGTCTCATATTAATCTCACGGTGTAATTTTTAAAAGTCCCTCAGTCTTTAAAAACTTCAATACTTTAAAAGAGTCTAAGCTCTGTTTAAAAATCTAATTTCTCAGCTAGGAGCAGTGGTGCACACCTTTAATTCCGGCACGGAGGGGAGGGGAGGCTAGTTTGAGGCTAGCCTGGTCTCTAGAGCCAGTTCTGGTATAGCCAGAGCTACACAGAGAAACCCTGTCTTAAAAACACCCCCTCCAACAAAACAAAACAAAACCCTAAATAAATAAATAAATAAATAAACAAACAAACAAACAAACAAACAAAATCTAACGTCTCTTTGAAAGTCTAAAGTCTCTCAACTATGGGCTTCTGTAAAACCAGAAACTAGTTAAATATGTTTATTCCAAGAGGGAAGAACCAGGGCACAATTACAATAAAATCAAAGCAAAACCAATATCCAGCACTGTAAGTCAAATCCTTTCATTCAATATACAGCATCTGGGACTCAGGATCTTCCGGGTTCCCATGGACTCGGGCAGCTCCACCCCTCCATCTCTGCCAACTGAAACCCATCATTTGTCTTATATGCTCAGGTGGGCTCCTCTCAACAGCTGCTGGTGTCCTTGCTGATCATCCCACAGTCTTCACACCCCCAGTATGCTGGGGTCTTCCCTACCACTGAGGCTGCACCCTTACCAATGGCCCCCTTGTCCTCTTTTCAGGTCCAACAACCCTGCCCCACGGTGGCAAGCCTCAGTCTCTCCCTGATCTCTTTAGTCCTGGGGTTTCCGGTGCAAATAAGGCTGGTGAACCAGCAGCTTCCCCAGGACTCTTTTTAGAGACTCTAACCCGGCCACCCATTGCCAAGTCCCAGCTGCTCCCTATGACCCCCCCGGGTCTTGCAGTTTTTATTCTACCCAAACCACTGCAACCTGGGAAACTCTTACATTTTAACAAGTTTATTGCCAGCCTGAGATAACATGTCCTGGCCCTCCTCTGCACCACAGCTCTGTGTGTTGACCCCGAGGAAATACTCTGAGAAGATTTTACCACAGTGATGTCATTCTTTACTTAACAACAGCTGGTCTCTTACTTAGCCCCAGCTGACCAGCATCAACTGTCCCAGCAAAGCAATGTTTCACTTCAGTGATCCTGGTCTCTTGCTAGTCATAGCTGACTGCTCAACCGCAGGTGACCAGAAACCGCAGATTTTTAATTCAAATATACCATACAAATATACCATACCATACAAATATATACCATACAAATATACCATACAAATGTCTTAGGGTTTTTATTGCTGTCATAAAACGTCATGACCGTAAATGCCCTAGGGAGGAGTGGGTTAACTTACTTCATTGATAACTCTCAGGTCACACTCCATTGCTGAACTAAGTTGGGGCAGGAATCTGGAGGTAGGAGCGGACACGGAGTCCATGGAGGGGTGCTGCTTACTGGCTTGCTCTGCCTCAGTTGTTCAGCCTGCTTTCTTACTGTACCCACAAACCACTCACAATGGACTGGGCCCTCCCATGTCAATCACTAATTAAGAAAATGCCCCTCAGGCTTGCCCTCAATCCGATCTTTGGGAAGCGTTTTTCTCGACTCAGAATCCATCTTCCAGGATGACCCTAGCTTGTTTCGGGTTGAGACGAGACTAAGTGGCATGGGCCCTGAAGTGAATGAAGTCTTCGCTTCACTTTGAGTTGTCACAAACCAGGCCTCTGCCATCTGCATTACTGTCAGCGTTATCTTCCACATTCCCACAAGACAACCACGAAGCTTCAAGTCCTCAAAGGCACTTCAGCTTAAAACCCCAAACACGCCCCCAATCCTAACAGCACACGTCCACAATCCCCTGAACAACATGGTCAGGTTTATAGCAATGATAACTCAGTTTTGGATTGCTAGAGGATTTCATCAAGGCTGCGGACATAAAGAACCAGGTACAAGGTACAGAGTAGGGCATCAATAAATGTCATTTAATATAGTAGTAGATCTAGCAACCCATTGCACTTAGAGTGCCTCTCAGAGGGACTTACTCATTAAGCATCGCCTCTCACTGAGATTTTGCTATCTGGTGAAGAAATGTCCAACATAAGAGGAAAGATGTGAAAGCTACGTGCACGTGTGTGTGTGTGTGTGTGTGTGTGTGTGTGTGTGTGTGTGTGTGTATGGTAGGGTGAACATCTCAATGCATATGATATCCCCCAGACACTGGGTAGCGACCTTTCTCATTATATAAAGCCAATTCCGTTTGTCCCTCTGCCCTAAGTACCAGCCTTCTCAACAGCTGACCCTGTTTATCCTCTTCTTGGCTCATGCTTTGGCAATGTGTGCCCAGAGGCCAGATGAGAAACTTACCACATGGCTCCAGCTGCTGGCCTGGTTAATGACAACCCTGGACAGCTGAGGATTCAGTGTGGATTGAAAACTGGAAACCTGTCCCAGCTAAGAAAATTCAACTGGCTAATTTAAAACAAATATGTATCCATTGTACAAAGTGGTAAGTTTCATAATGACATTTTAAGATATTTTATTTTTTTAAAAGTATGCATATATGTGTATGTGCATATGGGTGCAGGTACCCACAGAGGCCAGAAGAGGGCATTGTATCTCTTGGAGCTGTGTTATAGATGGTTGTGAGCTGCTTGAAATGGGTACTGCGAACAAAACTTGAGTCCTCTGGAACAGCAGTATGCACTCTTAAGTGGTGAGCCATCATCTAGTCCCAATAATGACATTTTAGTCAAGCTTATCATGCACTTTGACTGTATTCACCCCATTACCTTCTTCTTCCTTCCCACTTCTGTTCCCTGCTTCTCCCTTCCTCTCCCTTAACAGTCTCCATTCTATTTTCGTGTGTGTGTGTGTGTGTGTGTGTGTGTGTGTGTGTTCAGTCTAGATGTTTGTCTTTTCCTGGGTTAAGCTTACCTTTCATAATACAACCATCTCTACTTCCATCTAGTTTCCCACACTTCTTTGTGGCTGAATAGAACAGTTCCATAGATGAGTTAGAAATGGAAAAAGGAGAATCCAAATCAATCGTTTTATAGCCTCACTCATGGAGAAAGTTTGTTCTCATGGAACATGGAAAGGCTTCCTTTCTGCTTCCTAAAATACCTTTTAGAAACCTGTTTGGAAAGGCAGAGGGATGCCAGCATGCCTGCGGTAAAGGGGTGGGGCAGAGCGGGTCATCACTTCCGGGGCCGCCTTTAGCTTTGACTGGTTACATAAATTAGCTTTCTCTAGTGAAGGAGGAAACAAAAGGCAGAAGGGAGCTATTCCTCGTCATAGATATGAAAAACGGACCCACCTGCAAATTCCCTATGCACAGTTCAACTGTATGTGTTCACACTTCTGTGTGTTTCCTGACCCGTCCCTGCCAAGATCATAATGTCATGGTGAGAGGAAGTGGGAGGGAGAGTGGTTCCTTCATTCCCCACGTCTGCAGCCTCGGACTTCATCCTGTTAAGGTGACCCAAGTTCCATCACTGGGGGTCATCCACCGAGGACCCTCAGCCTCAGCCTCGGCACTGGGACTCTGAGCACCTCAAAAGCGGCACGTCCTCTAATGTCCACCAGGTGGCGATCAAGCTTTGGGCGACGCGAATAGGGCGCCCTGGAGCCCATGCCATCGAGGCCAGCTGTCACTCGTTAGCCCAGCCGGAGATGCCCGCGAGGATGCTGATTCAGACAGCTGTGAAACAGCTCTGGGGCGTGGGAAAACACTCACGGTTCCAGAAAAGAAACAGCAAATG
>CABHPQ010166097.1:23923-39416 GCA_902168405.1 Peromyscus aztecus
CCCCCCGCCCCCGCTAGATTCCTGGGGTGGTTATGTTTAATCTGTCATGGTTGCCAGCATACTTCACTTGGCTCTGAGTTAAAGAATAAAGGCCTTGGGATGGGAGCAGATTCCCATAGCTCCTGCCTGGTCCCATTTGTGGGGGGACGGACCTGCCTCTTCTCAGTTTATCAAGGGTGGCAAAAGGAGTCAGTAAAATTATTGGCTTCCTCAAATCCCTTCCTGCAGCCTGTCTGGAAGGGATGGACTATGTCACTTCTGTTTTTAGCTTTGCCAGGGGTTCCATAAACAGGATTTGGGCTGTGAGGGAAGAACCCTACAGCTGAGCCCCTTGGTGGCCACTGCCATACCTGCAGTGGCCTTTGGAAATGAATAGCAGGTGTTTGCTCCAAGTAGACTTCAGCCATTGGGTCTACCTGCTCTCTTCTTGTGGCCTTTGCCCGCGCCACAGGAAGTGGGAGCCTTACCAACTTCAGCTCCTTCTAGAATGTGCTACAAGGTATTTATAGGGCACTAGAGCTTCAGCCAACTGAATCACACATGTTGGAACAGACATGAGTGGATTTGTTTCCTAGATGTTTAGGTCCTGACGGCCTTGCTTCAAGGACCCTGTTTAAACTCCTGGTTTGGCGCTGGATCGTCAAAACGTTCCTGGGACTGTGGAGGGTGTGACAGAAGCTGCTGGCCCTGCCTGAGCTCAGCTGTGAGCCTCTGGCATCCTCTGTGTCTGGAAAATGCAAGGCCTCACTGGGTGTTTGGGGAATACGATTGGGTTCTGGCTGATAGGAAGCAGCAGCTGGAGCAGCACTCGACTGAAAAATGGACAATTTATACAAAGAAAGCTTGGCAAACCATTAGCTATTTTATTATCAGGAAAGAAAGCATCACTATACACTGGCATATTAGTAGGACATGATTTTAAACTATGAGTCATAATTCTAGAAACCCATGGCATCTGATTGCAATAGAAATGCTATTTCTGTTTAAAAATAAGAAATAGATGCTCACTCTCAATTTCTCCCTTATGGACTCTCAAGGAACCAGGCTTCTATTGGCCTGGGTCACTGGTTTCTTTTGAGGGTGCAAGGGCCCCATATCATGGCACCTCTACATGTCACAGATCAAACACTCTCTCCCTGCATAAGCAGCTCAGGCGATTTTCTTCTGTCTTCCTAACTGACTGCGACTTACTGCTCCACTCACCTGGGATTAAACTCCCCCGTGTCTCTCTCCACACTGACTGGCTGCTGTATTCTTTCTTATCTCCGTGTACATTTTCTTCAGACACAGACCTCTCTGGAGGGCCCTGCACAAAGCACCAAAGGTTCTGGCTTCCCAGGGCATTTCTTCATTTCCTCCCTTAGTGACCTACGCCCCGGGAGATGCTGGGTGATGCTTAGAGCAGTCCCTGAGAACATTGCTGTGCACTAATTGTGTGTTTTTGGATCCTCCAACTTCACACCCCCTGGAAACATCGGCACAGATTCTTTTGCAAGAAATCGCCTTAATGGAAAGTCCATTGTGGAAAGAAAGCTGGAGCCCATGAATTTACTTTACACAATAAGAGACACAGAGAATGTGGAACACAGGCAGGCAGGAGCACTCTCTTAGCAAAGTGAACAGGCTTCATGTGGCACCTATGGCATTGAACACCCCTTCTCTGCCACAGTTAGTGCCCCTTGCTGCTGCAGAACTGGGCGCAGTCTCTGGCTTTCACGCAATGCACAGACCCGTCTGCTTCGATCTTTTACAATTCTGGATACTCCATTTACTTTATTGTTTAGAAATGTCAGTGTGGGGTGGTGAGCGGAAAACCACTAAGCACTCCTTCAGCGTTTTGTCACACAGATTTTCTGGAATTCACTTTTAAAACTTTAATTATGTGTAAACGTGTGTGTCAGGGAGGGGGATATGCACATGTAAGTACCCTTAAAGCCAAGAAGAGGGCAGCAGATTCCCTTCGGCTGAAGTTAGGGGTGGCGGTGAGCTGCCCAACGTGGGCGCCGGGAACCGAACTTATGATTCCTCTGTAAGAGCAGTATGCATTCTTAAGCACTGAACCGTATCTCCAGCTGCCTTTCCTGGAATCCAGTGCTGTGCCTTGAAAGACTGAGGGGCCTCTGTGTTTGTTCATGTTGGTGTGAATGTGTATGTGTCTGCCCCAAGATGAATGGCCCCCTGCTGAATCTTGCATTTACAAACTACCAAACTTCCTCTAGGGAATTTTAAATAATGAGCCATTCAGTCAAGACAGAGATGTGTACATGTATGCCTGTGGATTTGGGTGTCAATGTGTGTTCACATGAGCCTAGGAGTGTGTGTGTGTGTGTGTGTATGCGCGCGCGCACGCATGTCTGTGTGCACATGTTCCTGTGTGCCTATGCCAGTTTGTGGGGTCTGTGTATGAATTTGTGTGTGCTTTAGAGTTTGCGGGCATGCACCCTGGTGACAGGGAAATGTGTCTGTGCTCATGAAAGCAGGCAGAGGGCCAGATCCACATCCTATGGAATTCAGCTGAAAGTTCCTGCTATTATGCCGTTATGGAGGTTCTCTTCACAAGGTCAAGCCCAATGGCTCCCAAGGGGCACCGATGAAGTGGGCCAGAGTTCAGTGTTCCTCGAGCACCACAGCCCAGCCTTCCATGGTGCTGTGCCTCTCTCATGTCACAGCTGCCCCGTCATGCTGCACAACAGCCCTGGCTCAGTGCTCCTGAGTCTAAATCAGTCCGAGTCATTCTTTCTCTAGTGCCCGATTCTAATGCAAAGGATGCCTCATCTTAGACTCATCTCTTTTCTCTCTGCTGAACTCCACCCTGCCTTGAAGATTCCCTGGAGAACTCCATCCACA
Organism: Peromyscus aztecus; assembly: GCA_902168405.1. Classification (NCBI taxonomy): domain Eukaryota; kingdom Metazoa; phylum Chordata; class Mammalia; order Rodentia; family Cricetidae; genus Peromyscus; species Peromyscus aztecus. Next base: position 26,771 of record CABHPQ010166097.1, read on the forward strand.
TCTGCATACCAACATTTGTTCCCTGGAAGGACTTTAAATAATGAGCCATTAAGTTGGGGCAGGTGTGTGTTGGTTCTTACACAAGTGTGGGAATAGAAATCTGTGGCACTAGTGTAGACATGGAACTCAATTTGGATGGGACTGTGTCTGTGCCACCTCTCTCTTCCTCTGTGAAGAACAGAGAAGTAGAATTTAAACTTAGAACTAAAAGAAAGAGATTTAAAGTACTTAAAAGTATTAAAAATAAAACTTTCAGAATCTAAGTCAATGTGTGATGGGTGGAGTTCAGACTCCCCCCTCGTCATTCCAATGGCGGGCACACAAAGGCTCTCATTCCTTAAAAACACACCACTGCCCGCCCATCCACCCTGAAGAGCCTGCTGTTTATTGTTGAATGTGAAATGTACCCCATGGGCTCCTGTATTTGAACCCTTGATCCCCACCCCCACCCCATTGTCAGTGCTGTTTGGGAAGGTTATGGAACCTTTAGGAAGTAGAGCCGCGTGGGCCAGAGGAGGTGTTCACTGGGGGAGGGCTGTGAGTTCTCATAGCCTTGTCCACCTCCTGTTCTTTATTTCCAGACTGCCGGCCGAGCGGGCAAGCAGTGTGAGGGGCTGACCTCATGCCCCACAGCCATGCTCTCCCCACCACAGTGGACTGTATTCTGAAGTATTAGTCAAAACAAACCGCGTTTCCCTTCAGTGGCTCTCGACAGAGTTATCTTCCTACAGCAATGAGAAATTAACTAAGACACCAGCCACACTGCTGCTATTCCTTCGAGATTCCGCTTGGATATGAACTGTATGACCTGCTCTTGGATACTGAACATGGTGAGCTCTACCATGGATGTAGTCTTAATAAATACCTGTATTTTTGAGAGACACACATATAAAAAACCACATGGGTATAAATGCACAAACAACCTAATCCTTGGGGGGAAATCTGCCATTTGCTTATCAGAGCCAAGTGTGGCTTGGAGCACGGAAGAGCCTACTGTACGCTTTTTCTCCAGAAGCCTTCCAAGTGGCTGTAATAAACACAATCAGACCGCAGAGACTCTGGATGTATATTGGTCTGGGAACACAGAAGACTGGGAAGAGATAGTACAGGACAAGCTGTATAGCAAGCACACCAGGGCCACCATCTCCACAGTCAGGATGAAGTCACGGCGGCAATTAAAAAAAAAATGTACACGCCACACAATTATTAAAATCTACTCTATAACGCGCAGAAAGTACCTGGTTAAAGCTGTTACACGTAAGACAGATGTGGGAGTCTGAGTTCAGTGCAATACATGAAATTTGTCAATAACTGGGTATAATATATACAGATACATGCATTGCTTCCAAACTGTCAAACAAACTTTCACACAGTGCTTTTCTGACAAGCCAAGAGAGATGAACCCTTACTTGAACCTGACAGAGCGGCTGTCATATTTCCTCTGTGTGATCATCTCACTTTGCTCAGGCCTTGACATGCAAAGGTTCATATGCACGTCCTTGTCATGAGGACATGGATCTCCTTGGGCGCATTGCTCGCAAACATCATCATCCAGTCAGAAGCATCCTCACGGCGTGATTTCCTTCCTATTTTCTCCTCTGTCTTTGATTCTACCCTTTAAACTAGGGAAACATCAGGAATGTGCTTAGCTTGTCCCCCATGACTTCATTTCATTGTCCGGTTTTGAGGCATACATTTTCATTCTCGGCGCTGAGTGATCATATTAGATCCTGATGGGGAAACCTTAAAATGTGCTCCCTAATGTTCTCTACATTATTCCCCCTTCCTTCCTCCCTCCCTTCCTTCCTTCCTCTCACCCTTTCTTCCTTCCCTGAATTCACTGAACTCCGGAGTACTAACCTTTTACTTACAACTCCAGTCAGCACTTACATTTGCAGCCAATGAGGGGTGGGGTGGGGCGAAAACTCACTTCAAAATTCTATTTTACAATACATATGGAAAAGCTGGGCCTTGAGGGGTTTCTTTTAAATACTATACATATTTGGCATTATATAAGGGGTAGGGGTGAAAACGAAAATAAACGTGGCAATTGCTTTTAGTCTGTCTTTACAAAACAAAGCGTCTTCTCTACTGAAAGAGTCTCTTCAGCATCTGCTCCCAGAAGTCTGCGGAGAGAACACTTTACCCAGAGTTTTGGACAGGTCCCTTTTCTCGGCACATGCCCTGTTTCTGAGACGTTCTGCGGATTTGGTTTTGTCTGGTCCTAGTTGAGCAGTGAATAAGCACTAGATGAATTTTCCACAGACGAACTGGTTGTTTCTGGGGTGGAAACGTTATATGTTCCTGCAAAAAAAAGAAGACAAGGCAGCTTTTCAGCCTCAAAGACAAACTTTCATGCACTTTGGGGTGCAAACATCTTCTAACAAACCAAGATGCGCTCTGGCCCAGCAGTCATGCCTGGAAACCAACCCAGGCCTGCCCTCCTCCCTAACCCAGCGTGCCAGAGAACCAACGACAGAAGTGCTGTCCTCAAGCATGCACGGCAGCCACCAAGCACTAACTACTCCCCGACACACCAGCAGCCAGATTTCCACACAAGACAGGAAGATCCCAACGTGGGCAGCCTCTACCTAAGCGCCCTCATGCATGGATCTGGGGGCTTCTACATGAAGAAAACGTCCTGGTCCCCATGTTTATCTTGACTTGGGGAGGTTTGTAGGAAGGAGTTAGCCATTGAGCCGAAGGTTCATAACGGGAAGACAAGGAAAAGGAAGAATGATCATAAGGGAGGAAGAGGCAGGGTGGGAAGAAGTGACAGATACCAACGGAAGTACCGAGGACCAGCAGAGTGGGGAGGGCAGCTGGTGGGACCGCTCAGCCTTGTGTGAGCAGACGGCAGGCGCTGTGCACAAGGAAGACAGAGAACATACACTGGGCAAGGGAAGGGCCGAAGTGACTACCCTACCATCAGTATGATGAACTGCCACTGCTAACAGGGTTTCCATCACTGTCTGGGGGGACCTTTGGGGCTGCTGACAACATAAACCAAAGTTACAGGAATTAGCCCCCCCCCCCCAAAAAAAAAATTATCCAGAGCAGGGCTGTACTGATGGCCCATGCAAGAGTATCCAACAGCAGGAACCAGGAATCTCAGGCCCCGACAGCCCAGGAACAAAGCCCACCTCCCAACTTAGATCTGGATCATTCACAATTAAAGAGTGTATTCTATTGGCCTGATATTTTGCAAAGTTCAGATTCAGCGGATTACTTAATAATTTCTGCTCACTTCATTGGAAATGCTAAATGCTCAGGAAGTCCAATAGTATTCCAAAGACTCAGTCATTTCATGTGGGGTCACATTAGTGGCATTTGAAGTGAAAAGGGACAATTCTCTCGTCTCTGGAGTGATTCCCCGATTCTCCACTATATCCAGTGGAGATTCGGTCTCCATGGACTTCTCAGAATATTCAGATTCAGATATATTTGATAGCAAGGGTATGTTGCCCAGAGTCTGGAAGAGAGCACAATCTAAGTTTGCATTTGTGAGATCTGGTTTTGAAGGATGGACGTGAGACTGGGAGGTGACTCAATGGTAGAGTGCTTGCTTAGCATGCTTGAGAACCTGGATTTGATCCCCGGCACCGAGAAAAACAGAAATGAAATGGAAGGCATGTGTGTGGTCTTTCTCTTGTGGGAGGGGCAGTGTGCCAGAAATGTGTTGTGAGGGGTCTGTGTAAAGAGGACTGCTCCATGGGGGTGGTGTGACGGGACTGTCCCATGGGGCAGAAGTGTGATAGCACTGTCCTGTCAGGGCAATGTGATGGGGCTGTCCTGTGGGAGGCAGTGGTTGGGACTGGGTTTTACATTCTGAGTAGCCGAGACCAGCTGTGAACTCGTTAACACTGTTTATTTCCTATTTCCCAGGTAGAACTTACGATTATCTAACAGACTGTCTCCCCTGGGTGATGGCTCATGTGTGTATCCCCAGTTTGTAAATGTCAACGTATGAAACAAACCTGCTCTGTAAGTGGGAGGAACAACCCTGAGCTGAATCCTATAATCAAATTTTCCACTTTGATTCTTTGCGTGACACAGAAAAGTGATGTGTCTACTACTTAACATGATAAAAAGAATTCTGCGTTGGACAAGCCCAGAAATTTGCAGATACTGTTCCTATTCGATAGATCTTTGGGGCTTGTCAAGATTCCAAAAATCTTTATGAGCTTCCTTTACTTGCCCATTTAGAGTAGCTGCCCTTCTTTGCCAAGCTCCTGGTTGCTTGTGAACATATAAGCAAGTTCCTGGATTCAATCTCTACCCTAAACACAGTTGTTGAGGTCCCTGCTGGGAAATGGGGGTGGAAGCAGAGGGGCTAGGTCAGGGCCAGTCTGATCTGGTCCACCTGGGAGCACCTAGTAGTCACTACGTACCTGTTTTACCAAAAAGATTATTAAATCTTCTGGATATTGGAGAACTCATAGAAAACACAGGTGTCGATGAACCTAGGGATGTTGACTAGAAGAGAGAGGGAAGAAAAGACAGTCACAAAGCAAGTCTGGGAGACCAGGGCTGTTTGGATCTCTTGGGGGGGGGCGTGGCTTACTGCCTTCTAAGGGTCGCTTTCCTGTGTTTCTAACTCTGTCCCTTAGGTCGAGTGGTGCGCTCTGAACTGAAGAGATTGCAAATATATACGAGTTGTGTTCTCACTCCCTCTTCAGCCCTGCCTCCCTATTCTTCCTCTCTCCCTCCCTGTCTCCTTCCCCTCCCCTTCTCTTTGCCTGTTCCTCACTTTTTTCTTCCTTCTTCCCTTACTTCCTCTTCTCTGCATTCATCCTTCCCTTCTCTCTCCCTTCCCCTCCCCTCCCCTTTCTCAGTTTTATCTTTCTTTGCTAAGAAACCAGTTTAGCTCTTTTTACAGACTAATCATAAGCTAAGTTGTATCCTTGCTTAAATACATGTCTTAATGTTTTGTAGATTTTTTTTTCTTTAACTTTACTGTTAGTTTTTTTTCCAGTACCTTTTGGCATATGAAAGGTAGCCAATCATATTCAAGGACAACAGTGTTGCACTCTAAAAGAATGAACTATAGAAATTTTCATTATTATTTCTTACATTGTTTTTTCTAATTCCTTGAATTCTACCCAGAAGCTTCTCACTGAGAATTTGATTTTAACCTAAAGGGCTCTATAGTGTTGCTGTTGATATTGGGTTTTGAGACAGGGTCTCACTATTTAGACCTAGTTACCCTGGTGTTGCTTGCTAAGTAGCCCAGGCTGGTCTCCAACTCATGGAGATCCTACTGAGTGCTGGGATTACAAGTATGCGCATGCCTTTAATCCCAGAACTCGGGAGGCAGAGCCAGGTGGATCTCTGTGAGTTCGAGGCCAGCCTGGGCTACAGAGTGAGATCCAGGACAGGCACCAAAACTACACAGAGAAACCCTGTCTCAAAAAACCAAAAAAATAAACAAACAAACAAAAAAAAAAAAAACAGAAAAAAACCAAATATGCATCACTGCTCTGGCTTAGATATCATCCTCAGAGTCTCTGCCATCGAAAGCTGTGGAGTCACATCTTCAAGAGATGTGCGTGGCACATCAAACCAGAGACTGTGGCAAGAAGCAGTAGTCACTGGCTGGTCATTTAAGGCCCTTACTGTGTAACTGTTGTATCTTCATGGCCTGGACTCGTCACATCCACTCAGATGGGGAAAGAGGTGGGAAAGACTTAACATCTGCTTACTAATGCCTTCTGTGGAACTAAATGACGGAGTGCTGGAATTAGTCACGGAAGCAGAGGGGTTTGTTTATGTTTTACCCAACCAACCACAAACCCAAGGTAAGAGTTAGTCTACTTCCTTGGATTGCATTAATGGAGTCCATGAGGGTAAAGTCTCTTCAGGACCAGGCTTACCTTTGAGTGCTGAGAAGACCACCTTGACAATGAAAACTTATTCAGCAAAGCTTCCTGCACCTACATTGTTTAAAAGAAACCAGTGTCAATTCAATAGACTCTGTTTGGGCATGTTAGACCTTGCCAGAAACATGAAACCATCTCTGTTCTTACCTTCTGATCCCAGAGGCAGCCGAAGAGGAGAATGAAGAGTCCCTGTGGAGAGGATTAAGGACCGCATTTTAATGGCACACCATCATCCAGTTCCACAGAAAGCGTTAGTAAGCCGGTGTTGACTCTGCCTCACCTCTTTCCCCATCTGAGTGGGTGTGATGAGTCCAGGACAAGATGACATTAGGTGACACAACACTTGCACAGTAGGGGGCCTTAAATGATAGCTGCTAGGGCAACCGTTTCTGTTTTCCTCTGACTGTGCACAGGGTTATGCTAATACACTTCTCTAATCCACATTGTTCCTCACTTACCCCTCTAGGCTGTGAAGACAATCATGGGATGAGATATTTCCTCCTCTGGAAGCATATCTTGAAAACCAATAGCTAAGAACCTCGTAGCTCATAACACATGGTGGTAGGTCTGGGGGCTCATAGGGTTTTGTCACAAGTGCCCAGGGGCAAGATGCTTCCTTGTTGTCCGTCTTTCCCCTACAGCTCATGTAACAAACCGGCCTCCACTGTAAGTGACTAGATACTACCGGAGAGCAAAGAAATGTCTTCACCCGAACACCACCAGATAGATTGGCATATACAGGGCCTTCATTCTTCCATGTGTTTCTCTGGAGGAACTACATGGTACTCAGCATCTACTTCCTTCCATTGGCTTTTGAGAACCTACCTCGGACCAAGGCCTTTTTCAGGCACTAGAGAAGGGGGGATACAGTGGCCAACAGGAAGTCTGTTCTCACGAAGCCAGAGCTTGCTGATGCTCACAGAGACTAACTGGAGCCATGACTTGACTTAGTGACGGCGCTATTCTTACTTAAAAGGTAAGACTAGGGCAAGATTATCTTGAGTAAACAGCATCATCTAGTTTAGAAGGGTGACTCTGGTCCTAATTGTACTATGGGAACATTTGGAACCCAGTCATAATGCAGGTGATAAAAGGTTCAAGGTTCCACGGAGGCAGAGTACTTGCAATTACTGCTTTCTGACGCTTAGGTCTCCTGTACATTCAAACCCTTCCCCATTCCTCCTCTTGTTTGTGTTTCTATCATTAGTTCATCCCACGAGAACGGGCATTTCCTGAGATCCTGGTGCCTGGATATACGGCTTACCTGGAAGGCATTGAGGAGGGTAAATATGATGTGGAACACAGCATTACTCCCCTGGATCACTGTGGCAAGACCGAAACCCCAAGTGAGCCCCAAGAGGGGTGTGAGGACCCCGATGCTCTTGCTGATCTGGAACAGGCTGCTCTTCTCCTGCTTGCCTGGCTTGTCTCCGACGGAAGGCCTCAGGATCTTGGTGATGACCACAACTGTGATGCTCACGTTCACCACCACAATCATCAGTGCCGGGATGGCAAAAGCCAGCAGCGCTCTGGTGTCCTCCCAGTTGAGCCAACACGCGTTCTTCCTCATGTAGACTTCCTGCGGCTGAGTAACCCCCACTGTGATGGAGGAGATAATGAGTGGACAGCCATAGCCTAGGGAAAAGGCCAGGGCTTTCTGGGTGGACTTGCTTGCATCATGTAGAATGAAAATGAGGCGGTAGAAGAGCATGAGGCCCAGGGTCAGCATCCAGAAGAAGACACTGAGGTAGAAGAAGTGAATGAAGAAGGTGGCGGCCACGCAGGCTGTTTCGTTGAGTGGGTAGTAACCATCATGGATAGCACCAGCCACAATGAACCAGATGTCAGCAACCAGAAGGCAAAAAGCAATGTTGACTATGCAGATGTGGCGCATATAGGAAGTCCGATTCTTGGTCACTGATTTCCACACCATGGCTTCCACAACCAGACAGGCCGCTAAGCTGAAGATGGAAAAGCCCAACCCGATGTAAGAAATGATATCCAGAAGTACTTTTAGGAGAGATCCTGGATCTGGGGAGTCTGGGGACATGAGGATGGAGAACGACGTCAGGTGGTTACACTTGCAGAAGACCCTGTCCCTGCTGTCCCGACCATCATCCTCCATGGAACAGCCACTGCCGTCCCAGCCCCCCGTATAGTTGTCAAGGCTGAAGTTCCAGAAGACACACTGCGGCTTGCCACCTGCACGATGGTTGTTCTTAAAAGTCATGGAGATCCTGAACGGCTTGCTGATGCTGTGGCTGACGGTGGTGGTCATCACTAAGCTGTTGGAAGATGTCTTTTTCTGTGCATCCTTGGCAAGGATGGCTTTGAGAGTCGGGAAAGCCACAGTGACAATCGATGACTCGGGCTGCAGGTTTTCCAGCTGACACTCGTCAATGGCAACATCACCCCACAGGTCAGAGTCTGTGAAGACAAACTTCTGCTGGTAGGCTTGGGGGCGGCCATGTTTTATTACCATGCTCTTCATCTGGACATTAGGGTGGAAGAGGAACGGAGGGGTGTGGTCTTCCAGCTGTAGTGCTTTGGTAAACCTTTCCACGGAATGCAGGAACTGAGAGCTCTGGTTGTTCTGTTGCTGTAGTAACTTCTCCCAGGAGTTCAAGGTGGACTTGTCTAAGATGACATTAATGGTAGCAAGCACATCCTGTAGGAGACATGGTGGGGGGGGGGGGTAACCAAACCATTTTTTCAAGATAAAAGAGACAAAACAGCATTTCTCTGGGTACTGGCTGGTGTCTATAAGCAAAGGGGAAAAGCAGAGAATCTAAGACATCACAAGCAGAGATCTGTCCCCTACTTTCTCAGGACAGAGCATGGCAGAGGCAGGGAGTACAAGGCTGTGGGACTTTCCTGAGCATTTAGTAACAATGACTATGAGAATCATCCCCATCACAGCTACGGCCTATTTAGCTGGCTGGGAAGGATCTTATTTCATATTTTTTGTCTTTTGATTTTTTTTGGTTCTTATTGTATTTTTGTATATGTATGCCTATGGGTGGACATATATATGTGTGCATGAAGGTACTGAGGTTAATGTTGGCCAGAGATTAACATTGGGTCTCTTTCACAGCATCTGTCCACAGGGTCTCTCACTGAATCTGGAGCTCACTGATACGGTGTGATTGCATGGCTGATATACTCCAAGGATTGATCTTCCTGTTGTCCCCAGCACTGGGGGGTGGTAGGGGTCAAGCCTTGTGCCCAGCTTCTCTACATGGGTTCTGGGGACTGAGCTCAGCGTCTCATGCTTGCTTGGTAAACACTTTACAAACATCTCTCCAGGCCCTTGGTTGACTTGACTTTAAATCACAAGCCTGTGAAGGCTTTTTGGTAGGGGGCATGTCACCAGCACAAGTCTCAGAAGACCTACTCTAGCCCTGAGCATCAAATAAGCTATGGGAGTGTTTCCAAGGGCAGTTTTGTTTTCTGATAAACAATTTCTTTCTCTTTTTCTTAAGCTTGGGCCCAATGCTTTTCATTCATCCCCTTCTCTTGAAAATAGTTTTTCTCTCTATTTTTGCCTTGTCTGACCTATAGGAGAATCAGCCCATGGAACAGGTTGAGTGGCAGCCTCTAACAGGGTATATCCTGATACCCAAACCTTGGGACTGTGGCCTTATGTGGACGGAGAGCCTTTACAAATGTAATTCCATTAAAGATCTGCTCCAGTCAGCTTTAATTGTCAACTTGACACAGCCTAGAGTCACAAGTGTTGTCTGAGAAGAAGTCTCAATCGGTGAATTGCTTTGAGCAGAATGGCAGGTGGGCATGCCTGTGAGGAACTGTCTTGGTTGCCTTAACTGATGTAGGAGGGCCCAGTCCACTGTGGGCAATGCCATCCCCTGGGCAGGTGGTCCTGAGCTACATAATGAAGCCAGCCAAGCAGGAGCCCATGAACCACCAAGCAGCATTCCTCTCTGGTTCCTGCCTCAAGTTCCTGCCCTCACTTCCTCTGTGAGCTGAAGTGAACCCTTCCCTCCCCCGAATTGCCTTTGGGTGTGGTGTTTATCACAGCAACAATGAACCTAGGACAAGATTTATTCTGCATTATCTGGGTGGCTCCCAACTCCAAGAATATCTTTACAAAATACAAAAGAGAAAAGGGATAGGACAGAGATTGGAGTGGTGCTGCAGGATCGGAAGTATGAATGGTCTCCCCAGAAGCTGGAGAAGGAAAGAAAGGCTCTTCCAGCACCTTCGCTGGGAGCATGACTTTGCAGCCACCTTGATTCACATCTAGAACAGTGACACAGTACAGTTCTGCCCAAGCCACCCAACCCATGGTTGCTGGTTGTGCTGTCCCTACCCATAAACATAAAGCTTTGCTACTGTGCTCCATGCTTGTTGGCCTCCTGTTGGGCTTGGCCACTAGGGGGCAGACGACTGGAAGATGAGAGCAAGAGAAGTTGACATAATTATCCATAGTGTCCCCTTGCCCTCTTCCCTTCCTCCCAAGCTTGTCTCTGGTAAAAACCACACTGGACTTCAAAATCTATAGCTTGTGAGGAGAGTGCTCTCCTCCAAGACTTCAGCTCTTATGGGACTCCAGTTGTGTGATTGCCAATCTTTTGTCTATAGTGTGGTAATGGCTTATAAAGGCCCTGGTCTCTGTGTGCCCTGCCACCCCTCAAGTATTTATTCTGACTTACCTCCGTATGTCTCCCTTCATTAAAGCCTCTCCATTTGAACTCTTAGGACTTTTTCTTTCTCGCAAAAACAACAAGTACCTCACAGTTCGCATTCAATGCAAGACCTGTGAGAATCTTGTTTTGATTTCCTTTCTGTTGCTGTGACAAAATGCCCCGAACAAAAACAATTTAGGGACCTACAATTCCAGATTACAGCCCATCATGGCAGAGAAGTGACATCAGCAGGAGCTGAAGAGAACTGGACACACTGTATCCACAGTCAAGAGCAGAGAGCTATGGATTAATGCGAGCACGCACGTGCTCAGCTCACATCCTCTACTCCTATATAACCCAGGATCCCTAGCCTAGGGAATGGTGCCCCCCACAATTAAGATGGGTCTTCCTATATTAATTAATTTAATGAAGACAGTCTCTCACAGACCTTCTCTGAAGCTGGTCTGTAGTTAGATGTTTTTGTCCTGACCGCGGGCCAGGCGGGACACAGGAAAACTTTCAGCTACACTGACCTTAGCCCAGCCAATCTTTCACAGGTGTGTCAAAAGCCCTGCCTCCTAGATGCCAAGTTGGCACCATCACACCCACCTTGCACGTACTTTGTAACTCTCTTAATTCCTAGTTTTCCTAGAAAACTAGTAGGAACTCATTTTTATTTAAACAAAGAAACAAAAACAGAGTTTCTTTAAAGACACTGAGACCCCTCTAATCTAGAAGTTGTAGCCTACAGAGCATGCTATGCTATTCTCATATCCAAATCAGTGCTCTGGAAAAGAAGAGTCTTCATGGGAAGAAGGAATGCTTCTTGAACGTAAGTCCAGGGGTGTGAGAAAGTAAGACCCCAAGCTCCCACAAGGCTTAAGTGCACTTACCCCCATCATTTCTGAATTCACTTGGGTTGGAACTGTTGCGAGCAAATCAAGGATGCTAATGATGGCTCCCAGGCTCCCTGGAGATGAGCAGATATCCTGTTCCTCCTTCGCAGAACTAATAGAAAGGTCCCTCAGGTATGTAGGGAGCTTCTGGTCCTGTGAGGGGCTCTTGATCAATGCCTAGTTTAAAAAAAAAGGCAGAACAAATGAAGATATTTTCATCCTGGTTATCTGGAAGCTGTGGTCTCCTTTTTTTTTTTTTCTCAATGCCCATAAACAATAGTATATATTGTAAGTTGAAGCCTTCGCCCCTTAAACTATCTGTGCATGTCCCTCAGGATGAAAAAAACTTAAGACCTCATGCATATAGAAAGCAAAGAGTTAAACACAGGCCAACCTGAAGTCTAACTAGAAACAAAGGAATGATATATGTGATTGCTACAGGGTTAAAGTAAACCTAACTTGTCTCTTGTCCATGTGGAAACACTCCGACCAGTCTTTTTTCCCTGTGTACTGCTGATGCTTCTGATTGTGACTGTGATTGTCCCCCTTATTTTATTGTTCTATATCTGTTATCTCAATATAATTATTAGGAGTGTCCTCTTTTACTTTCATAGTCCTGAAAGGTCCTATGCAAGGTGCCAAGGGAGTGAAGCGAACTGTAGTCCTATGTAGCTATGAAGCCTATGAACCTCAAAAGGGACCAATGTGGCAAGGTATCGTTAGTGTTGCAATAGTGGCACTCATATCTTGACAGTAACCAGCCACCCTCTAATTGGAATTAGACCTCATTCAACAGGAGGGAAATCATGCCTGCTGCTAGAAACCTAGCCAACTCCCTGGGGCTAGTGAGGTCACAGATCTTAGAGGAGAACCGTATACTGCCATTTCGCTAAACCACATAATTCTTAACTGCATTTTAAATTCTTACCCATAGACCCACAGATAAGTGTAGCTTCCAACCCACACCAACAAAACTTCTCTTTGCAATAGACAGAAACGATTATAGAAACCCATAACTGGTCAAAATGCAGAAAATAACTGAGCACGGGGCATCCAGCCCAGTAGATACATCTACAACACAAGTCCTGCGCGTAAGGCCTAGGAAACACTGAGGAAGAGGAGACAGAAAGACTGGAAGAGCCAGGGGACTTGGAAAATGCTGTGAGAGGGTGTCTCCTAGGAATGACAAAGGAAGCTTTGCCCATGACACCTCCATAACACGGCT
>CABHPQ010166098.1:0-40798 GCA_902168405.1 Peromyscus aztecus
ACACACACACACACACACACACACACTTTTCTGCTTTTATTTTTTTTGAAACAGGGTTTCTCTGCATAGTCTTGGCTGTCCTGGAACCCGAAGGAACTCTCTAAGACAGACACAATCTGTCACAGTCTAATCTTGTGACTTGGTATGCTCAAAGTAGACTAGAGCAAAAGTCACACTACCTTTGACACTGAGACACTTGTAGGCCCTCAGAACAGCATGAGAAAATAATAACACTGGCACAGCTGCAAAAGGGGTGTTTTGCTTACTTATTGATTACTATTTTTTGGAAAGGAAGATGTCTGTTGCAACTCCCCTTAGCTACCTTTGATAAGATATGGATGATTACAGCATTTCCTGAGCTCCATCATGGTATTGACCAAGTTAGGTACATTAGTTTGTCCAGCTCCTTTGGATAAAAATGAGAAGTTCTTCTCTAAAATAGCCCTATAGTATTTCTTTTGAATGTTAGTAAGCTCTACTTCAATAATAGTCTCTTCCTTAGGTGCCAATTTCTTTTCCACGTCTTCTTTTAATCGTCTCAGCATCATTGGTTTAAGGATAGCCTGAAGTTTTTGTACCTGAATAAAAACAATAAATCATAACAGAAATATATGAAATACCAGTACACATTCAATTAACCATAGAAAGTAACTATAACAAAAGATTTGATGTGCTTATTTAAAAAAAAAAAAAAAAAAGAATACCTGTTCCTCTGTTTTCAGATCTCCAAATTCTTGCATAAATGTTGATTCAGAGGGAAACCTTAAGGGTTCAAGAAAGTGAAGAAGGCTGAACAGTTCTTCAACTGTATTTTGGAGAGGAGTGCCAGTCAAGAGCACCTTGTGTTCCTATAGAATACAAGAAATTAAATGGAAGCTGATATAGGTTATCACACGTTCACTGTATTACAAGCAAGTAGTTCCTGACTATAATATTCACAAATTGATTAAAATGCAACAACATCCCCAAGATATTCAGCAATGTACTACCCAGTCAATTAAACTCTTTACCAAGCTTGCAATTTATCACTTTCTATATTATTTTCACCTATTTGTGCCTAGAAAAGTTCTTTTTTTTTTAAAAAAAAAAAAAAAACATTTGGAGAAACATAATTTAGGTGTTTTTAAAAACAAAAAGGTTATTTGTCTCTTTGTACTCGATCATTAATTAATTAAGCAAATGGTTGACAGTAATATGCTTCTAACTATAGAATGCAATCAAATTTTAAGAGAAAAGGAGAATATTTTAATAACATTTAAAATTTGATTTGATAATAATTTTAAATCCATGTGTATGTATATTCATATTTCCACACAAATATCTGATAAGAACTGGTCTCAAAAGACAGACAAATGTAAATACTGGGATGCAGAGTTGAATTCGGTGTCCACATACATAAGTGAAAAAATGGGCACTTTAATTTTTATTGTGTGTAGTTCTCGCTTATTTGTTCAAGTACTGAAGCACTAATTATGTGACAGTAACTAAAAATAAAAATATTTCAAACATTTGCATTTAAAAGAAGCAAACATCAAACAATAATATGTCCTTAAGAACCTCTATTATCATTATAGCCAATACCATGAACATACAAGGGTGGTTTTTGGGTTGATAAGAGGGCTCAGAGGGTAAAGGACTTTGCAGCCAAGCTTGTTGCCCTGAGTTTTATCCCCAGATCCACATGGTGGAAGAACTGACTTCTCCAGGTTGTCCTCTGACTTACACATGTACCATGGAGAAAAACAGGCTTGGGTTTTTCTATCATAACTGACATGAAAACTTTGGCGAAATGGCTTCTTTTTAAATTCTTTCTTATAATTATACCATTTCTCCATTCTCTCTCCTCTCCTCAAAACCTACAATATGCTCTCCATGCTCTTTTTCAAATTCATGGCCTCTTTTTCATTATTCATAAGTATAACTTGCTCCATGTGTACAATGTTGCTTGTGTGCAAGTTTCCAGAGCTGACCAGTTGGCGCTGGATAACCAATTGCTGTGTTCTTCCCTGGAGGAGACTATTTCTTGTACCTGAGCATTCCTTAGTTGCCTCTACTTCGTTGTATAGGTTGAGGCCTAGGGTCCTTCCCCATCCACTTGTTCAGCACATGTTTAGGTAGTCATACTGGTATGGCTTCATCAGTGTAGCTCTGACATTACTAGCAGATACTGTGTTACAGCAAACTCTCCGTTCCTCTGGCTCTTAGAATTTTTCCAACCCCTCTTCCACAGTGATCCCAGAGCTTCAAATTCAGGAGTTCTATTGTAGATGTATTGCTTTGGGGGCTTGGCTCCATAACTCTGCATTTTGATTCGTTATGGTTTTCTATAAAGGTTTCTATCTCTTGCAAACGGAAGTTTACTTGATGTGGAGTGAGAAAGAGCTTCTTAATTAAGGAATTTAAGGATTGAAATTTCATGGCCTTATTTTCTTTTCACTAGTACATAGCTACAGGTTTGTTCTTTTCATTTTATTGTATGTGTGTGTGCTTTACATGAATGTATGTGTATCACATGCAGGCCTGGTGCTACAGAGGCTAGAATAGGATGCAGGATGCCCTAGAACTAGATGGTTGTGAGCCATGTTAACTGGTGCTGTTAACTGAACCTAGGTCCTCCATAAGAAAAACTGTGGTGATATATTGTGTACCCCAGTAAAGCCTACCTAGAGATCAGAGGACAGAGCCAGTCACTAAATAAGACATAGAGGTCATGCAGTGGTGACACATACCTTTAATCCCAGGAAGTAATATGGCAAGACACAAAAAGGTATATAAGGTGTGAGGAAAGAGAAACTCATTCTCTTTAGGCTGAGGATTTTCTAGAGGTAAGAACTAATGACTGGCTGCTCTGCTCCTCTGATCTTTGAGCTTTCACCCTGATATCTGGCTCTGGGTTTTTTATTAAAAAATCCTCTAAGATTCGAACAAAATCTGGCATCCAACTTGGGGCAGCAACAAGTCCTCTTAACTTTTGAGCCATCTCTCCAGGCCCTCATCTTTTAATTTTATACATAATTAAATCTGGTCTTAGAAAGTGGTATGGTGGGGCTAGAGAGATGGCTCAGCAGTTAAGAGCACTGATTGCTCTTCCAGGGGATCTAGGTTCAATTCCCAGCATCCACATGGCAGTTACACCAGTCTGTAACTCCAAGATCTGACACCCTCACACAGACATACAGGTAGGCAAATCACCAATACAAATAAAATAAAATAAATAAGTTATTAGGGGCTGGAGAGATGGCTCAGTGTTTAAGAGCACTTGTTGCTCTTCCAGGGGTCCTGAGTTCAATTCCCAGCAATCACATGGTGGTTCACAATCATCTACAGTAGGATCTGATGCCCTCTTCAGGCAAAAATTCAATAGAGCACTCGATATACATAAAATAAATAAATGAATCTTTTTTTAAAAAGTGATATAGCTTTATAACATATGCTAATTAAGGCTAAATAAACAAAATACCTCAATTAGTAAGATAGAATTAAAAATACCAATTCTATGCCAGATGGTCGTGGCACACACCTTTAATTCTAGCACTTGGGAAGCAGAGGCAGGTGGATCTCTGAGTTTGAGGCCATCCTGGTCTAGTGAGTTCCAGGACAGCCAGGGCTACACAGAGAAACCCTATTTTGAAAACCAAAAATGAAAAAACAAACCAAACTAACAAACTAACAAAAAAAGCCAAAAAACCCCCCACAATTCTATAAAATTTGAAAATGATGTTTTAGCACTAGTTTTGAATCTTCATGATCCTTGACTACCTAGTTAGGAAACTAGTAAAAATGATACTTTAAGTTACTTACCAGATTCATGAGTTTCAGACCCTCCAGAAGTTTACAATTTTTATTTTTTAACCTGTGAGCCTCATCAATTATCACACACCGCCACTCAATTGCATTAAGTTCTCCACAGCCCCCAAGAATCATTTCAAAGGTAGTGATGATGGCTTGGAATCGGTAAGCTCCTCGAATGATGCGCCCCTAGAAATTACCAAATACAATACACTGGTAGAATGTCTTAATTTCGCTTTTTATTCCTATTAAATGGCATAAAAAGTATTAATAAAATTTGTTATAAACCATTTCTTTTCATTGACAGTTTTACATATGCAGACACGTAAAAAGAGTTTCATTATTTGAAATATATTAGATAGCGGTTCAATGACACTATCAAAAAAGCCATACTTATGGGGCTGGCTAGCTCTGCAAGCTTGAGAACCTCAGTTCAATTACTAGCACCTATATAAAAAGCCCGCTCAGTCTGCTTAGTGTTGTTTCACCAGGCAAGAATAGTCAGGAGGAGGCCTAGGGATAGAAGCCCAAGGAATCCAGTTGAATTGAGCTCCAGGACAAAGAGAAACCCTATCTCCATAAGTAGATAGAGTTCCTGGGGATTACACCCAAGGTTGTGTTCCAGCTTTCACATGCCATGTACATGTGTGTACACACACACACACACACACACACACACACACACACACACACACATTGTGGGATAATCTTTTTGTACACTGTGAAGATGTGTCTATTTTACCTCACCTGCCTAAGGCACCTTCTGATTGGTTTAGTAAAGAGTGGCTAATAGCTAGGCAGGAGAGGATAGACAAGACTTCCAGGGAGAGAGAGAAACTCAGGAGAAGAATCAGACAGACAGAGATTCACCAGCAAGATGGGGAGGAATTTGGATATACTGTATGGAGAAGAGGTAACGAGCCATGAGATAGAACATAGATTAATATAAATGGGTTAATTTAAGTTATAACAGCTAATTGGGAACAAGCCTACAGTAAGGCCAAGATTTCATAATTAATAATACGTCTCCATGTCACTATTTGAGAGCTGGCAGACCAAAAAAGACCTGTGTTACACACACACACACACATACACACACACACACACACACAGCATGCCTACACATGTGTATTATTTAAACATACATCCAAGT
The DNA here is from genome assembly GCA_902168405.1 of Peromyscus aztecus. Taxonomy (NCBI): domain Eukaryota; kingdom Metazoa; phylum Chordata; class Mammalia; order Rodentia; family Cricetidae; genus Peromyscus; species Peromyscus aztecus. Next base: position 4,943 of record CABHPQ010166098.1, read on the forward strand.
AAGTATATCCTAGTAAAATGTCTCAAGAAAAGAACTGAGGCCAAAAGCCAGGTGGTGGCGGTGCATGTCTCTGATCTCAGCACTCAGGAGGCAGAAGCAGGCAGATCTCTGAGTTGGAGGCCAGTCTGGTCTACAGAGCAAGTTCAAAGATAGCCAGGGCTACACAAAGAAACCCTGTCTTGAAAAAACAAAACAAAACAAAACAAAACAAAAACCAACAAAAAAGAATTTGAGGCCAGGTGTGGTGGCATAAATCTTTAATCCGAGCACAGAGAAGGTAAAGGCAGATAGATCTCTATGGGTTAAAAGCCAGCCGGGTCTACATGAGTCCTAGATCATCCAAGGCTCCATAGTAACACTGTTTCAGGGGTAGGGAGGGGTGAGGGGAGATTAAGCCAACCTAAAAACTCATCATTATAAAATCTGGCCAAAGCATCTAGAAACTGACAGGAAGGCTTTATTCACAAGAAGCTAGCAAGGGGATTTGATAAGATCATGAATTTGTGGCTGCTGAAGTGAAGTGGTCTAAAGATGCCGAAGACAGGGTCACAGGAACCACTAAAAGTGTTGTCGTAAGTGACCAGGTCTGATGTATCTCAAAGGAAGCGGCAACAGGTCTCTTAAGTTACAGGTGTGGAATGAGACATGGAGAAGACTCAAAACTTTACTTTAGAGCAGTGGTCTCAAACCATAGGCCACGACCCTACAGGGGTCATATATCAGATATCCTGCATACCAGATGTTTGTATTATGATTCATAATAGTAACAAAATCGAGCTATGAAGTAGCAGCAAAATAATTTTATGGTTGGGGTCACCACACCACGAGGAACTGTATCAAAGGGTCACAGCATTAGGAAGGTTGAGACCCACTCATCTAGAGCTTTGGCTTGAACAGTCAGATTGTAGAGCTGTTGTTCACTAACATAAGGAAGCTAATGATTATGGTCCTGTACATGTTAAGTTTGAGATATGCATTAGCTATGTGCAAGTGGAGATGTTAACTAGGGTGCTGTAAAATAGGACCAAGTCCAAGAATCTAATAATTCTAAGTGCAAGTGAGACACGAACTCTTCCGTATTAAAAGAAGAAGTTAAGAATTGTGTCTTCTGATTTAGTTTTATTTTCAGTTTGTTTGTAGTTTAGCTCATACTGTTTTTACACACTGTCCACTAAGTTAGACAGCAGCTCAGTAGAGTATTACTACCATAGGTACAAAGTACAAATTCATGGCATTTATAAGGAATATAGGATACATATTATAACCAGGGCTCTTGGGTCTGATTAATAACAGTTTTGCTATGTTCTTTTACTATAATCCACATAATTTCTTTATGACTCATTTCACTTAAGTATAAAGCTGATTTAATAAAATCTATTTTACAAGGTTACAATTATAAATAAAGTAAAAGAGAATATGTAAATTGTTTAAAAGAATGCTTGACACACAGTAAATAATTATTTATAGATATTATTTCCTTATGCTACTCTTTCCTGAGTATAATATTTAGCAAGGATTTGTGACTACTATAACTCTTAAGCTATTTGAAAAAATTAAAAACAGAATGAAATATCTAACTAATTTATTAAAATATATTCATGAGTCTTAACTCTAAAAGTTGTACCTGTATTTTATAGTACAGATCTATTTCGTTCATTGTGAGTCATTTTGAAATTAAAAACCTCCTGATAAAGAAGGGAGGGGCTTGGTCCAGCCTTGACTAAAGGTACCAGACATAGCGGTACCCCCATGGGAGAACTTACCCTGTTGGAAGAGGGGATAAGAGAGGGATCTATGGTTGGTATGTAAAATGAATAAACAAAATTAAAAAAAAATCTCTTCAGCTAATATTTTGGAAACTTTAACATTAATCATAAAATATAATATTTGATATATGGCATTCACTTTATTATACCTCAAGAATCTCTTGGCTTTGGGCTATATACTAAACTATGATATTTGTATTAAAGTTACAGCTTAGATAAAATAAACCTCTTAATGTCTCACAACTTTAGTTGTGTTTTCTCAAAAAGTGAATCCAGAAGCTAGGCATGTGAGCATACACCTTTAATTCCAGTACTTGGAAGCTTCAAGTTGAAAGACGCCCATGAGTTTAAGGACAGCCTGAGTTATACAGCAAGGGTCCTATCTTTGAAAAAAAAAAAAAAAAAAAAAAAAAGGCACCAGGCAGCAGTGGCACATGCCAGGCGATCTCTGTGAGTTCGAGGCCAGCCTAGACTATAGAGCGAGATCCAGGACAGGCACCAAAAACTACACAGAGAAACCTTGTCTTGGGGGGAGGGGAGGGTTATTTATTTATTTATTTATTTTTTTATGAAACATAGAGCTTTTATAATTCTGCACTTGTTTGATAAGGGATAATATACTATGTAAGGGAATCAAACTAGAATCCAAGATGCCACAGAATAAAAAAGTGCAAAAGAATCAGTTTTTGATATAGCTAAACAATAAAAGATTGTATATATGCTCAATTTCACACACGTGCAATAGTTTCAACTTTGTAAGCGGGAAGAAAAGTGATGCCATAAAAAAAAATGAATGGCTGGCTATGTCATTCATTCATTCTCAGCAGGAAATCTAATAGAAAATCAGCTACAATTGGAAGCAAAAGCACAAGGCTATGCACATTCTCTTGCTTTGACTTCTACTGCCATCATATGGCCATAGTGTAGAGTAATTATTTTAGGACAAAGCAATAAATGAGAGGAAGGATATTTCTTTACTGATTTTTCTTTTTACTTCTGAATGAAGTTTTTTATCAGAAAAATTCATATTAACATTGAAGACCACAACTTGGAATTCTATGTCTTCCAGTTTGTCCTGTCTCTGTCTCTGTGTCTCCTGTGTTCAGAGGTAATCATACAAGCTAGGCAGGTGTGTTCCTGTGGAGACCCCCCTGCCAGCCTACAAACCAAATTAAACAAAAACTCTACAATCAAACTATACTGAATCTTAGTCTCACTTCAATATGAATTTAATGTTATCCTAGTCACCAAAAAGTAAGCACTGAAGAGAGGGTAGTAGAGGAACAAGAGGGTGGTCGAAGACAGTTATATCAAGAAATAACAATTATTTAAATGGAATTAGAAAAATAAAATAAAATATTATAGCTAAAAAATTATAGACAACAATCAATTTATACATTTATAGTGTATAAATTTATACAATGTTAGAGTGAACTAGAAATAGTAAAGTGGCTTTAGAAATTGCTTTTGAGCTACTAAATCTATCACAATATAAATACGAATGTGCTTAACATAAGAGTTAAGTATGCAATTAAAATCTGTATCAAATTGTAAATTGTTAACATGTAATATATTCTTATTTAGCTGTGATCTTTTAAAAAAATAAACAAAATCAGTAATAACACACCTGTGAATCCCTGAAGTACATCTCATATTGCTGTATCATCTGTCTGCTAATCAAGCTCCCGTGATAAACCACAACATTGATATCAGTCCACGTACGGAATTCTCTTTCCCAGTTTGCAATGGTAGAAAGTGGTGCAATAATCAGGAAAGGTCCTCTAATACCAGTCAGAAGGATTTCATAGAGAAATGTAATTGACTGAATGGTTTTGCCAAGACCCATTTCATCTGCTAAAATGCAGTTTCGTCTGAAATAAATAAATATATTATCCATGCATACTTTTCACAAAGCATCAGGCTTTTCTGAATACTATTATTTTTAAAGATAAATATACAAAAAGAAGCAAAGAGCCAATGAAAGTACGTGCATTTATAAAAACACAAAAAGTTGCTAAAGCAGAGTAAGCTCAAGATTACAATTTTATTATAATCCTGTAAGGGAACACTGAAGATTTTTATAGCATCAAATAAAGATATTGCCCAGTAAGTGTTTGATTTTAAGAGTGAGAAGGTAAGAGCAAGGCATGTCAAATATTCAGGAAGCATTTATTAAATACCTTCTATTATCTCAAGATAGTATTAGCGATGCAAATACATAAATAAGTAGTCGCGCAATGTGCTATTTTAGAAGAACAAATTCAGCACTGGCTGTCATCTGTGGCTTTGTGTTAAAAGAGCCTACATAGCTTGCAAAACAAGCAGACAAACAAACAAAAAATCAAATAACCAGATAACTAGGTCTTTCCTCTCTATATTCTGATTCAGGGTGTATGGAATAAGATCTAAGCAGTTGCAATTTCTAAAATGAATTCCACAGATGGTTTTGATATGTGGCCGGTGAAGAATAAACAGCAAATGTTTTTATGGAAATTCAGAGGGATATGGCAATAAATAATAAACTGGCTAGGACAAAGGAGAAAGCTTCAGATCAGTTTTTGATAAGATTTTTCAAAGGGCAAAGCAAAGGATCAGAAGTACCAAAAAAAAAAAAATGTTCCAACTAGGAGACCAACACTTGCTTAACATGATCAACAAGGGGAAGGAGAAGGGAGGAGAGGTTAGTAAAGCCATGAATAGAAGAGATTAGACAGCATTCTGTTACGCAAAGTCAGGCACTAACCATTTTTTAAAAATACAATAGAATTAAGTTTGTATTGTAAGCTTTACTCCACTGCTATGGTAGATAGCAGAGATTAAAGTACTAGAAGTTTGGGCCTAGTTGACAAGGTACTATAATAATACAGGGAAGAAAGTTCAGGCCCAGGGACTAAAGTAGTAGTCAAGGCAGAACATGCCAAAGTTACGATGACTTGGCCTTATTGACCAACTACATGTATGGGGCAATAGCCAGACTTGAGTTTAAGTGAGTAAATGAAATGTGTCATTATTAACCATGTAGGAAATATGGGAAAGAACAAGTCTGAAATGTAGAAATAAAGAAAGTAAGATCAACTTCAAATCAGTTACACATCAACAGAAACTGTTGGATCACATACATATTCAGGTAACTAAAGAAAAAAAAAAACGGGATCATAGTTCAAGGCCTTAGGGATAAAGTTATAGAGCCATTAAAATATTGGCTAGTCTAAATGGGGAATGGGTAGCATGTTGAGATGGCTAAGGGAGAAAAACTATGGAATTGGAGAAATGAATTAAAGATAAAAATCTCAGGCATGAGGGAAAAAGTAACAGATAAAATATAGAAGAGGAATCAGCAAACTGCTGAAAGTAAGAATCACAGAGATGCTAAAGAACTTAGAGTCACACTGTAGAAGGTGTTGAAAATAAGAATGGAAAGAAAGTTTGAAGGAAGAAATGGCAATTTGTAGACATTTAACACAAGAGAGGGGAATTGGAGTTTAAGAATATTCCTAATATTAGTTAGGAAATTTCAGAGAAACAACTGAAACAAAGTCCAAAGCTGGATACAGAGAAACATGCCTGTAAACCTGATGAGACTAATACAGAGGTACTATCATGAATTTGAGGCTAGCCTGGTCTACACAGTGAATTTCAGACTAACATAGTCTATCGAGTAAACAAACAATAGAAATCTAGACTGGAACAGATTGAAAAGAAAACTGGGGATGAGGAAGTGAACGGGGAGCTCTAGTTTAGCACAGAAGGGGCCTTGAGGTAGTTAGTAGGAAAAGCAGTTTTCTATTTCAGTTTTATAAATAAATGCCCAAATAGATAGATTTAGGTAGAAAAGTCTTCCAGCATAGCCTGAAGATATTACAGAGGAGAGCTTACTGAAGACTGGACTACAAGACAGCCTGAAGAGTTGTGACACATGAGGTCAGAGCTATGAATGGCTAAATTTGAGAAGTGCTAGAAGAATTGGACATGAAAGGAGGCAAGAATTTGAGAATTTGAAGCTTATTGTCTCTGGTTTCTTTATGAAGCAGTCACATACAGAGAGTGACCAGAACAAAGTATGATAAGGAGTTAGAGGAAAATGGTGAAAGTTTAAACCAGGCAATATAAAATGTAAAGGGGTACTAAAGAGCAAAGACAATTTAAAAATGTATTATTATTTTACTTGAATGATTCTCTAGAAGGAAATAATGATTAATAATTAGAAAGCATAAATCAGAGAAGAGAACACTGCATGGGCTAGCAGGTCATTCTCATACCACCTAACTGAACCACATAACTCAACATAACTAAGTGTAACAACTCAGAACAAAGGGATGAGAATTACAACAGGGAAAATGGATTTTTCAAATAAGAACCATTTCATGTCTAGTAGCAGCAACTTTATTTGGTAGTCTGTACATAGTACTATACTTATACTTCTTTCTTACTTATGGTACTATCTTTTAACTCCATTGAAATTATTTTTTTACTTCAATAAATTACTTGAGATATGTTCTAAAAAGTATTTTGAACAACTTAGAAAATGAACCATAGCCAAAGGAAATTCATTGCTATGTTCCCATAACTTTATGTTCACTCATTAATTGCTCACGGTCTATGTCATTTGAAATTTAAATATTAGAGCGCTATATAATTTCTACATGTATTGATATACAGCTCACTCTACAGCTACAATTGTTGACATAAATTGTATGTTGAAAAGCTAAAACTCAGTAGATAGTTTGAGACTATAGAAAAGTTATTTCAAATTTAATTATTAATCAAACAAATTCTTGGGGGGCCCGCCATCTAGCTCCCAAATAAATGAACACATGGAGACTTATTATTACTTAGGAATGCCTGACCTTATCTTGGCTTGTTCTAGCCAGCTTTTCTTAAATTAGCCTGTCTATCTTTTGCCTCTGGGCTTTTACCTTTCTAAATTCTATATAGCTTTTCTTTACTTCTTACTCCATGTCTGGCTGTGTGACTGTGTGGCTGTGTAGCTGGGTGGCTGGCCCACACCATAAACAAATGTAACCTACCTTAAAATAATATTCCACAACAAACATGTGAGTGATACATACTTAAAGGAAGCAATGTTAAAACTGGCATCCAAAATCATAATTTACATTGTTTTTTTTAGGTATCTTCATTTTAAATAATAAAAACTTCCTGGCACGAACAGTATATCAACATAAGTACCTATTTTAATTACATATTTTGGTATATACATAAAAATGAATACACTGACATCATCTTACAATATACTACATACCTATTATACCAATTGAACAAAAGCCAGTTGAGTCCTTCTAGTTGATATTCCCTGAGTTGATTACCATTTTTATAGTCCCTGGATTGATCTATTTTCTTCCAAATATTAGAGGGAGGACGATCCTTTGTGAACAAAAATAAAATGAATGATGCATTTCAGATGTTTACCTTCCACACAACTTACTCATGGCAAGAAACCTTGCCTTTAAAAGAAGCCAAAGCATACGGTATATGATAAAACTTTACCTAGTATTTAAGTGTCCAGTTAATGCTACTTAGATGCCTCCAGAAAATAGAACAAAAAGGCTCACATTGTAACTCATTCTGTGATGCTAAAATCAGGTGATATCACATGAAAAGGAACTACACATCAATATTCTTCATGAACAGATATTTAAATTTTCTTAGCACAATTTTCACTAAATGGACAAAGTTTTAAAAGGGCAATACATTAAACTAGGGTTTTTACAAGGAATAGCCAAGTAGGTTTAAAGTTTTAAATCAATCAGATTAAGAAAACAAAATGAAATAAAGGGAATTTTAGTAGATATAGAAAAGGGCATCACAAAAAGGTAAATGTTCTTTTGTAACAAAAACTACTATCAAAACTGTATTGTAGGCTCAAATAAGTAATAATTAAGCAAGGAAAGGAAAAATGTCATCAAGATGGGAATTGCAGAATGTTGACTAGTTGGCTTACAGACTGCTGTCAAAGCTTAGCAAAGTAGGTAAGGGCTCCCCACAATGCTTCGCTGCCAATCTGCCTCAGCTACCAAGTATGTGAGCAGAGGGTGAGGAAGAACGCAGATTGCCAGAGAATAATGTGTAAAGCTCCAGGGTAGTAGTATCGTTTAGCAATAATGGCAATATAAGCAATATTCCAGCTCCAGTTTCACCATTTATAATACAGAAATAACACAGTTAATCCAATTAACCCATGAAATAAAAACATCTTAGGTTCTTAAAAGGAAATAAAGTTAGTATGGAAACAGATGAATTGTATAGTTATGATTAATAATTGGCTTAGAGAAAATAATGAAAAAGTAGGCTTGATTTGAAATTTTTGTTTAATGGAGAATTAAGAACGTTAAGAGATAGAATTGAGAGAGTAAAGTTTATATGAATGATCTGAGAAAGACGATAGGAAACTTAAATTCAGAGACAGGGAGAACTATGTGGGATTTTTTATATTGTTTTGTTTTGATTTTGGAGACAGGTTTCTCTGTGTAGCCCTGGCTGTCATGGAACTCACTATGTAGACCAGGCCTGCTTCTGCATCTGCTAGGATTAAAGACGTGCACCACCACTACCCAGCCAGGGAGACTGTTAACTGGAACATCTTGGTGGAAATAGAATTTGTAAAGAGATACTTAGTGAAATCCTAAATGTACATTTATTCAAATAAATTACATTTCTAATCTCTCAAAACTATTTAAGGACTTAATATTCAATGAAGCATTATTTATAATAGCAAAAACAAAAACAAACCCTAGCATTTTCTATCAATGGAGAAGAGCTAAATTAGTTGCATGGGATACTATATAGCAATTTAGAAGAATACTGTATCGATTGTACACCAAGGACTGTATTAACTGAAAGTTAGGGCTATGGATCTAAGAAAAAGTGGATGCTTACATGCAAAAAGCTTTGGTTGTGAATCCACATACTACACAAACACAAAAATTGAAGATAACCTTAAACCCGCTAAATAGAAAGGGCTACGACCTTGAAAAGCTGTCTAAGAAAGGTTCTCACCAAATGTCTTGTGTCAGGCCTTGAAGCTTGCAGTTGTTCAAACTCTTCAATTTTTGCAACATCCACATCTTCTTTTAATTCCCAGGTGCTATCTTCATATGGCAATGAGCACCACTTTACCAGGTAGTAAATAACAGCCTAAAAGAAGAATTGTTTTTCATTTTACTACTTGTAAAGAAGTAAATAGTTTAATTAGGAAATGTTTCTAAAAGAACTTAAATATATACTAACACTCATCAAAAAAAAAAACAAAGTCACTATTTTAAAAAAAATTATGTGTATGTCTGGGTATCTGCATGTATGTATGTGTACCATGTGCATGCCAGGTGTCTCCAGGGATCAAAAGAGGGTATCAGAACCTCTGACACTGGATTTAGTCAGTGTTAAGGCACCATGTGTCTGCTGGCAACTGAACTTGGGTCCTCTAAAATGTGGTTTACGTGTTAGATTTTTTTTTTTAACAAGTGTACTAGGATTGAATATTTAGAAATTTTAAGTTATTTCTTAGAAAAAAATTTTTTAGATTTATGTATTTTTATTTCATGTACATGAGTGTTTGCGTGCATATATGTATGTGTTCTAAGTGTACAACTATTACCCATGGAAGCCAGAAGATGGCACTGAATTCCCTGTAACTTGAATTATAGGTGGTTGTGAACTACCATGTGGGTTCTGGGAACTGAACCAGGGTCCTCTGCAGGAACAGCCAGTGCTCTTAACTAGCAGCCTTATCTTCTTATCTCTTAGAAACTTTTCCCTCCAATTTTTATTTATTTTAATGTATACCTTTATCTTCACATATGTTGTATACCATATAGATACCTGGTGCCCTTGAATGCCAGAAGAGGGTGTTGGATCCCCTGAAACCGGAGTTAAAGACAGTGGTAGCCACAATAACCATGTGGGTGCTGGGAATTAAAATGGATCCTCTAGACTAGCAATCAGTGCTCTTAACTGCTGAGCCATCTCTCAACCCCTTAGAAACTATTTTTATGGAATAATTACCTCACCGGTATCCTTATCTTCACAAAAAGAAACTTCTAATATTCTGTCTACTTCAACATAGTCTGGGTTAAAGGGCTCTTCTTCCATCTAAAATTAAAAAGTAAATTTAATGATATCTGAGGAAAAAGTAGAAAGACATAAGTAAAAACATGTTGTAAGTAATACAAGCAAACTAATAGGACTAAAAAATAATGTATTCCAGATCAGTAACCTATTTTAGCAGATATGTTCAAAGCTCTAAAAGTAGCCTGTGCATCTTTCCTTTGCAACTTTGCTTTGGTAGTAAGACGTGAAGACCAATGACTCCACATACTGCCCCACATTGCAGCTGTCACTTTATCATACTGCTCACCTTTATGTATGGTCTTTTCTTCAAATGCACCTATATAACTGAACACCAACTATGTATATGGCTACTTAAACACCAAATGCACTCATTCTCTCTTCATCCTGTGAGTCATCCCACAGTCTTTAACTGGTAAGTGGAAACACAGCTCTCTCTGCTCCACATTCACAGTTGCCAAAATGGAGAAGTGATGCTAGATTTCTTTTCCCTTCTTTACCCTATGATAGCTAATAAAGCATAAAACCGCAATTTGGAGCTGGGCATGGTAGTGCATGCCTATTATCCCAGCACTTGGGAGGCAGAGGTAGGAGAATCTTGGAGTTCAAGGTCAGCTTGGTCTAGTGAGAGAGTTCCAGGACAGCCAGGACTACACAAAGAAACCCCGTTCCAAAAATCCAAAATAAATAAATCAATAAATTGGTAATGTGCACATTCTATCTGTGTGTATGAGCATGCATGCATATGCACACATACATGTGTGTGCATGTGTAAAACTGGGTTTTTGCTATATTGTCCAAATTCAGTTCAAAGTCAAGATCCTCTTAAATTAAGTGGTATTACTGTCATTTGCTGATGTGTTGGTTTTTGTATAGATTCTGTGTATGTGTATACGGTGCTCGAGATCAAACTCAGAGTCTTGGTCATGTACTACCACTGCAACATATATATTGACCTCAGTCTCTCCTTTCAGGTCTTTATTTTCTGGGTTTTTGAGACAGGGTTTCTCTGTGTAGCTTTGGCTGTCCTGGAGCTTACTCTGCATACCAAACTCACCTGAAACTCAGAGATCCACCAGCCTCTGCCTCTCAAGTGTGCACCACCACCACCCAGCTACAGTCTCTCCTTTTAAAATTAACTCAGATTGGGATCTTCTTTCTTATCCTCACTGTGTCACTTCTTCCATGAATCTTTTAAAGAACCATTTATTTTTGTGTGTGTTTTGCCTGCATGTGTGTATATGCACTATGTGCACACCTGGAGCCTGCGATAACAGAAAGAGGAAGTCAGACCCTGGGAACTGGATTTAAGGAGAGTTGTGAAATCATGTGGGTTCCAGGAACCAAACCAGGGCCCTCTGGAAGAGCAACAAGTCCTCTTGATGAATGACCCACCTCTCTAGCTCCTAATGTAGAATTTTACAGGCCCTTCTAAGGAGTCTCTGAACTTCTGCCTCGACTTTTTAAAATAATTTTTTATTGTCCCCAGTGTACACAATCTTTCTCAAACACAAATTGCATATATTGCCTCCCTTGCTTAAAACCCTTCACTGATTCTTCCTATTTGAGGCTAAGGTCCACATTCATTTAAGAAAAAAAAAAAAAGGAGGAAGGAAGGAAAGAAGGAAGGGAAGAAGGAAGGAGGAAAGAAGGAAAGAAGAGGTCCACATTCATTCCTGAAGAATAAACAGGATCTTTCCTTTTCCTGAAGCATCACTTCCTAAACTTAACACAACGTTAACCCAGATTTCCTGCTACAGAAGTACAATACAATGTTTTCCCAAACCACAAAGCACTCCATATTCTGTCACAGGCATCTAATTTTACCCTCAGCTTCCTCTCTGCTGACTACACTGCTGCTGTGTCTTTCATCTGCTCGAGCAATTCCTACACATCTTTGAAAGCCTATTTTCCACAGCCGCTCAGCTTGAATGGCCTCTCAGCTGCTTAAATGCAAATGCACAAGTGGAGGGCTCTATGCTGGGCCTTAAGACCAAACCACTCTTGATACTGGATTTCCTGATAACAATGTGCATAACCCAACACAAAAATGGTATTTTCAGAATGGAAAAAAGGAGAAAAGTGGTAACTATTTTTCTATGATGGATATACCCATTTGTTTGAGATGATTATTTCATGATGTTCCATAAAACTAAACATTCAATTGTGGACATTAAATACATGCAATTTTTGTTAAATATAGTTCAATAATAAAAAGAAATTTCAAATGCTTAAAAGAAAAAAAAATCACTTAGGTCTTACTTATGTTGCACCTGAGTCAGCTGAAAAGAAAAATTATCTTTGTGAAAAATTCAATGATATTTAAGTATTAAGTAAGATTACTAATTATTGAAATTTCCAGACTGAAAGTCAAAGATTCTGGAGGAATAGAAAAACTCCCAACATCCATAAAATGTTACATGTCTTCAGAGTAACCAAATTTTTAGAGAATTTTAATGATTGCAAAGAAAGAGCTGGGTATAATGGTTAACACTAACTTCAGCATTCTGGAAGGAGAGGTAAAGGCAGGTGGGTCTTAGAGTTCTAGGGCTGCCTGGTCTAAAAAGCTCCAGGTTATACAAGGCTACACAGGACAAATCTAGCAGGTACTATCTTCAGTCAATGATCAAGCTACGCCCTGGCCAGGTATACCATCTGAAACAAAACTACCATGGACTATGTAACAGGATCCATGAAGAAGGAAAATGAACCATTCCTATGGCTTTTTTTTTTTTTTTTCAAATAAAGAATAAGAACAAAATAGACTCTTCAAAAATGTCCAAGAATGAGCTGGGTGTGGGGACACACACCTTTAATCCCAGCACTCAGGAGAAAGAGGCAGGTGGATCTACAGAGGCCAGCCTGGTCTATAGAGTTCTAGGACAGCCAGAGCTACACAGAGAAACCCTGTCTTAAAAAACCCAAAAGAAAGATAGGGAGGGGCTGGAGAGATGGCTCAGAGGTTAAGAACACTGGCTGTTCTTTCAGAGGTCCTGAGTTCAAATCCCAGCAACCACATGGTGGCTCACAACCATCTGTAATGAGATCTGGTGCCCTCTTCTGGCCTGCAGGGATACATGCAAACAGAACACTGTATACATAATAAGTAAATAAATCTTTAAAAAAAAAAAAAAAGAAAGAAAGAAAGAAAAGAAAGACAGGGAGGAAAAAAGTACCAAGAATGAAAAACAAACCCAAATTAAAAGAAGCATAATAACTAAATGTAACATGTAGTGCCGGACTGAACTCTGAGACATTGAAACATTTCTACTATAAACGTCCTGGTACAAGCCGGGTGGCGGTGGCACATGCCTTTAATCCCAGCACTCGGAGGCAGACCCAGGTGGATCTCTGTGAGTTCAAGGCCAGCCTGGTCTAGAGCGAGCTCCAGGACAGGCACCAAAACTACACAGAGAAACCCTGTCTCAAAAAGCCAAAAAAGGAGTCCTGGTACAATAAATAATTAGTGAAATGTAAATAAGGCCTATTGATGAAATAATAACTGCACTATGTTTATATACGAGAATAAATACTATAAATATGTTCAAATGTGTCAGGAAAAAATTTATGTGTATGATAGGAAAATGTTGAGACAATGACTGAAATTAAAGTGAATATGAAAAAAAATCGAGATAAAATGCATGTGAGAATTTGTTGTGCTGGTTTAGTAACTATCTTTTTCAAGATAGAGTTTAAAGTCTAACAAACCTACTGGTAATGGGTGGGATAGGACCTCTGTTGGTCTTTTCTGTGTCGAACACACAGATTGCAAGTCCAGTGCCACTTTGAGATCTTTGGCAGCAGTTAACTCTGCAGCTCACACATGATTGAGCCTGAGTATTCAGAGATGGGTAAAACCTGGGGGGCACTCACCAACCTAAGACAGAGCGCCTGTGTGGCCTGGACAGGTGTCTCCATGATGGGTAAGGTGACCTGCTGACGTCCCACACAACCTAAGTCAGAACCTCATTTTTTAGTAAAAGGGGGACCTCTAGGGTCCTGGCCCCTGTTTTGGGTAACTGTTGCCTTGCTTGCTGACCTTGACCTTGATATCCTCCCTATGCTAATCCCCTGCCAGGTTCCACCCTCCTGAAGGCTTAAGAGAAGTTCCTTGTCTGTGTATCCTGTATAATGGGCATTAATAGCTTAGATGCAAGATTGTAAAACATCTGTAGCGAACTTCTGCCCTCCGGAGTTCTCCCATTGTGCTGTAAGCCTGTAATTAAGACCTCTTCCCTCCTTCAATAAACAGCATTCAGCATTTAAAAAAAAAAAAAAAAAAGAATATAAGCTTGCAAGAAGTATCTAAGGTAGTCTAAGACATGTAGTAATAAGCTTGTAAGAAGTAAAGATGCTAGTTGTAAATGTAAGTTTAAATAAGAATTTGTAAATGTAAGTTTAAATAAAAATCTAAGAAGTTAAAAAAAAAAAAAAAGAACCCACAAAGCTGGGAGGTAGTGGTGCACACAGAGACAGGATGACTATGGCAAGTTCAAGACCATCCTGATCTACTCATAACTGAATGTACACACAGTGAGCTCCAGGCCACCTGGAGCAACATAGGAAACCTGACGAAAAAATAAAGATAACAAAGAAATAGAAAAAAATTAGAGAAGGGCATTAGGCCATTCAGCAAGGTCTAGAAGTGAACAAACCCTTTTCACTGATGCCATATATATTTACACCCAAGTTCATGATAAATATGCAATATGTTTCACATAATAAAAATTATGCTTCCCACTTATTTGCTGCATTATTACTTCCATTACTTAAAGAACACACTGAAAAATGCCTTGTGATATTAACATATCCACATTCAACTCTAATCAACAAAACACATGCTAGTTTAAAAATACAAGCATCAACTGCCACTGAACCATCAGTGCTTTTTTATTTTTTTTTAAAAGACAGGCACTCACTAGGTAGCCCTGGCTAGGCTAGCCTGAACTGCTATGGAGACCACGCTGGCCACAAACTCAGAGCGATCTGTTCCTGACTTCTAAGATAAAAGACATGCATCACAATGCTTACCTATTACGGCTCTTATTTCGTGAGTTTTCAAGCTACTTTGGGAAGAGAAAAATACTACATGTAGATAACATTTATAATCAACTATTAACACTGGAATTGTAAATAAGCAGTGCTTTGTTTTATGGTTCTGAAAATAGAATTCAGGGTTTTGTGTAGGCTACACAAATATTCTACCACTGAATTACATTGCTAGCTCCATCCTTAAAATTTTGATAAATAATACGAAATTCAGGAAAGCTTTTCCTTACGTCTGCCAAAAAATGTGCCCTCTGCGCTTGTCTTAGCTTGAATCGTTTGATTTTCTGCTGGATCCTTTTATCTTTCAGAAGTTGCTGTTCTGTGGCCCATTCACAGTGGAGATAAGAGCTAAAAGGTTTATAAAAACAATATATTAGAATGATACAGAAAGGAGTTTCTTCATATGCATATTTAATTATAATTTCCAATACAAAAATATCACCATTAATTTACATATAGGTAATCACTTCATTCAATTTCAATAGATGTCATAAGACTGTTAAAACAGCCATTTTGATCCCTGAATGTTACAGAAATTGTAGTCAAGGAGTCACAGTTTGTCGTATGGAAACACTGATCAATTGACCAAAAACTGTTTCTAAAATATGACTTTTATTTTATTATATTGATTTTGTCATGATCAAAAAGCTATATGTATTAAAACCAACATAATTTTCTTTGAAAGATTTAATCAAAGTATGGATAAAAACTGGAAACTATACAAAAGGAATACATTTCTTATAACTGCTGATTTAATTCACCTATACCCAATACAGAAATTTAAAACCTTAAAGTCAAATCATCAGTGTACAGATTTGATGTTCAATTGTTGTGCATAAAAATAATAAATCTGAAAAGCTCAACATAGAAAAGGGATAAATACCTATGATTTATAAAATCATATTTTATAAAGATTCTTACATTTGATATAATTTTAAAAAATTCAATCTTAACATTCTTTTTTTGTTTGTTGTTTTTTGTTTTCAGAAGCAGGATTTCTCTGTGTAGTCTTGGCTATTCTGGAACTAGCTCTATAGACCAGGCTGGCCTTGAACTCAGATATTTTGACTCCCAAGTGCTTGGATTAAAAGGCATGTGCTACCACACCTGGTCATAAAAGGTTTACAAATACAGCCTTTTTCCTTTTTAATGATTGTGTTCTTATAAGAAATAAACATTTTCATTAAAATGTAGATAAAATGAAAATATATTAATTATAACTCAATATATTTACAAATTAAATAATTCATATTTAAAATTAAATACCATTTCATAATTTTTAATTCAAATACTTACTAGTTTTTGTATTTCACAAAAAATTCTTCTATATCAAGCATAACTCCAGATGATATCTAAAAATTAAAATTAACAACTGTGAATCAAAAAGGACACAAAATATAAAGTGTAAAGTATATTGTACCATTACTTACTTCCTTTTTTATAATTCTAGAAGATAGTATTTTGTCTACAATTGCAGCATCTTCTTCACTTGGATTTTCCTATGAGGAGGAAAAATATATGATGGAATATATTCTCAAAAAAAATAAGCATCATTCAACAAATATCAGTGTAGCACTAAGACTGAGCACTAGGGTAAATACTAAGAATGAACAAAAAAAAAAAAAAAAAGGAAAGAAGTCTTATTACTGCCCTTGTTGCCCTTGTCATCATCTGACATTTTAGGGCATCATTATCCTTTTAGGAACCACACTGTGCTTCTTCATCTCCAATCCCTCCACCATCACCATTTCTACTGTACCAATTAGGAAATTCAGGTGTACGCAAGATAAATATCTGCCCAAGGTTTCAACTCAAACAGGTAGTAGCTAAATGTTTGGCTCATAATGCATACGAGAAAAATAAAAAAATAGAAATATAGACTTTATGGTAATAATTTAGACATGGAAATGAAGGAGACAGGGTAGCATGAATTCCTGGTGTGGTTGTTTAAATTGCAATCTTACCACGAATAACTGCAAAGGTTGTTCACCAGGCAGAGGAGCTGAATTCTTCTTTGTTTTTATCGAGCCTTTGATCTCCTCTTCAGATTGTTTTCCTTCTGCATCTTCTGCATATTTTTTTCTCTTAATTTGTCGATTTGATCTTCTTTTCTGTAATGAACCATAAGGATCTGATTTATATAAATTATTTTTAAAATCTTTAGCAGAGATTTAAAGAATATTACTCTTTATGTTGGTGATTTCTTAGAAAAAAATTCAAAAATATATGCAACATTCATCTCTTTGTCTTTTTCTGACTGAAGGCTATAACATGCCCATGGCCATGAATTCACACTCTTCCCAAAGCTTTACCTCCCATAATTTCAAATATGAAAGTATAGTGACACCTCTTTGTTTTTCGTTATAAGTTAAGAATACAAAGACCTGGTTTTGTTTTCAACTAGTTCACAGCTTGGAAAGGCAGTGTTCTATCAGTAATACCTTTATTACTGGATTAGTTTTCTTTATAAACAATTACAAAAATAAAAGGTCATCTTATTGAGTTATTAATTTACTCCTTAGACAATACATATTTTAAACTATCAATAACTTAATACATTTGCCCCAAACCTAAAAGTTATATCAAATGGTTATTTGTTAAATATTTGAGGCATAAACACAGAAGAATTTAAGTGTTTTCTAAAGCATACGAAAATATTTACAATAAAAAATAAAATGTTTTAGATTAAGTATATAAAATGATCCTGTATAATTAAATTTAGTTTTTCACTAGCTTTACTAGTTTCTTTAACATTAAAAAAAGGGTGGGGTTGGGGATTTAGCTCAGTGGTAGAGCGCTTGCCTAGCAAGCGCAAGGCCCTGGGTTCGGTCCTCAGATCCGGGAAAAAAAAAACATTAATAAAGGGCACAATCATACAACAGAAACCTTTTAAAAGTAGTACTTGCAGTAATAGGTCTTTTTAATAGTCTAATTTTGAATTAAAACCAACTCCCTAATTATCTAATATCTGTTTTGACAGTTCATAATTCAAGGAGAATTTTTCAAAACAAAATTATACAAATTTTTATGTTTTCACTAAAGCAAACAAACAAACAAACAAACAAACAAACCCCAAACTCAAAACTCAGGTTGGTTTCAGAATAAAAAAGGACTTTTAAGTGTTCTTGTACTTCCATGAATCCTTTGGGTGGAGGAGTCTCAGCCAACTAGTCTACTGGGCAGTAGCAGTCTACTGGGTGAATCCAATCCTTCTTGCTTTTCCTGCTCCATTTCCTTTAATGCAGAGTAATTTTCCTGACATTCCTCAAAAGTTGAACCAGAAAATAGCCCATATATTTATTCTACCAATGGTTTCTGCAATATTATCTGTGTGGGAGCTTTTTCATTATTTTCACAACTATAACAAAACCAGCTGTAACAGAACCAGCTGAATCTGTGTAGCAGAGAGGCACCAAATTGTTATTGTACTAAGTTTGCCATGGTTGTGGCTTTGTAAGATCATGCCTCTTTGTCTTCTGAGATGAGCAATACTGCAAGAAAGGTAGTATGTGGGTATAAATTCCATGCCTTTTTGTTAGGATGGGTCACCACCTGCTTAACCTTTCTGTTGGTGAGGAAAAAGGTCACTGGTAATCAAGTCGATGCTAGAAATACTCTATGACTGAACAACTAACTCCCCGCCTTTCTGTTGGACATAAACACATTTGTGGTTTTTGTTTGTTTGCTTTAGAGACAGGGTTTCTCTTGCAGTCCTGGCTGCCTTGGAACTCACTCTATAGACCAGATTCTCCTGCCCCTGCCTCCCAAGTGCTGGGATTAAAATTGTGCACTACCATGCCCGGCCTCACATTTACATTTTCTAACATCAAAGCAATCCTTTGTTAATGGAAGAGATAGGAAGGTAATATATGACCATAATAAAAAGACTACAAGAAATCTACTTTTTTCACATACTAATTTGAAAAACGCATGAAATATTTATTGTTCCCTAGAGGGAAAGTTCTATGAACATACTTAGGCTAAATGTTATGTTTAGAATTATATTACAACCATCATATAGATCTTAATGTTCAAAATAGTTTAAATTAGTACCCAACTTGACATTTACTATATTAAACCATGTATGAATTATCAAAGTTTTACTACACATGATTTCTAAATAATTAAGTTTGAGAGTCATTCAATATATTTTTGTATGATTCTATGACATAGTTTCTGCTATCTTATAGTTTCCTTTGTGGTTACTTGGCTACTTATTGGTACTGTGAAATGTCCACTGTTCTTTAGTAAAAAGTAAATGCATGGTGTGAAAATTTCCTTTACACTCACAAAAATGTACACTTAGACAACTTCACAGGATAAAATGAAGACAATTTAATATAAACTGCTCTTTCATCCTATGACGAGTTTATCAGCCTAATTAACTGATTTGATAGAAGACTGCAGATGATCTCACCCTAAAGCATCTGAAGTGAAGCATACGGCAGCACATTTCAGGTGGAGTCGAAGACTATGCCACTTCTCCAGTTACCTTTCTCAATCATACAACATTTCTAATGGGTTTTAAGATGTGGAAACTAATCGGACATCTGCATGACTAGGAGTGTGCCTTTCTGGCTTTCTCCATGTTTTGAAAACAGTAAAATGCTGTCTCTTCTAGTGTATTTGTAGCTTTTACCCTCCTCTATGAAAATGAAAGGCTTTGGCAGATTTGCTCACTGCACTATGAATGAAGAGAGCACAGGATTTTTGTTTTTAAGTGACTAATACTTTGTTCTGTTAGAACTAGTTTCCTATAAATATTTACCATAATTTGCTGCAGGGGCATTTATAAAAACATATAGGTCTCTAAATTTAGTCTAACTACAAAAGTACTCTTTATCAAGATTAAAGAGAATTAAACATCACATTCACAATTCTAGATTTCGCTGACTCTAAAATTTAATTCGACTTTAAAAATCCATCTTGACAATCCACTGTTGTCACTGAAAGCTATATGGACCTTTGCCTCATTTGTAAAATGACACAATCAAATATATCATAATAAGGATTTATACTTATTAGAAAATATACATTTGCTTTTTGTTTTGTTAAAGCAGCACACTTGTCAAAGCAACCTAACACTACAGTGAAAAAAGGAAGATATGTTCACAAAGAACTATACTACTGTTTCACTGTTTGGTAAATTACAAAATGGAAAGATGGCCAGCATTATTCTAGCAAAAATTAAACTAAAAATTCTGATACTGAGTAAGTTAAGTAGAAGTTTACCTAAGTTAAGGATAGCATATGAAGAAAAGGCCAGGCCATATGGTATTAGGAGCTTCGATCACTGCCCTTACCTCAACTCTTGCAGCAGCCCAGGAGCCTTGAGCCACTACTCTCCCATTGGATAAGAAGCTGCATAAGGAAGAAGAAAGGCCATTCAGGGGCTTTCTGGCCCCATAATTCAACAGTTGCCACCACCCCTACGGCCTACAGTAGTATTTTAAGGATTAGAAAGCAGAGGGTGGCCTGAATTATTATGACCTTCACTATAGATGTGTATATATATATATATATATATATCGATCTATCTATCTATCTATCTATATATATATCCCCATAGGATTATTTTGATATCTACCTATTTTTTTAAAGGCAAAATGCACAATATTTATGTCTGTCAGGATTTTTAGTATCAAGGTTATCTTTTCTTCAGCACAAGCAGACAAAAAGTATTAACTCTAGTAATGAGTCAATCCATTTGTTCTGTGATTTGTGATTATTTTTAAAATTAATATCTATACCATTAATTTCATTCAAAGCACTCTGTAAGTCCAAGATACCACCAGATACTGCTTTACATTAAAAGTCATCCAGGACTTTGTTATTATTTAATCTCTCAGAGTTTCAGTTCCAATACTGAAAAATGGGGGGTTAAAGGAAGGCAGATAAATTTCCTCCCATCTCTAATATTATATGGTAATATTCTAGAAGTATATTGAAATCATGCTATCCTACAGGATTTACTATATAATAAATTGTATTTTTATCACTCAACTAGAGTGTAACTATCCAAGAGGCAATATTATGCTCCCTAAATAACTCTAACAGTGTTCCATTTCTCAGAATAAACGTGAGTACTCACTTGAGAGTGCTGGTCTTTGAATGTGTGCTGTGACATCTGCTCTGCATCAGACGGCTCATCTGAAGACTCATTCTTTCTTTTTTGTTTCTTACCCAATGAGATAATGAGTTTGCTGTTTCGGAAGAAAGAAATTAACATTCAGAACTCTGCAGTTTCCATTTTCGGTGAATAGAGTAGCCATAACAAACATAATTTTATATTGTACATGTCTAACCAAATATGTTAATTAAACTGAAATCCATATAGATATTTTCAAAACAAACTCTTCTAATGCATTGACTACAGCCTATAATACAGGCAAGAAGTCAAGTCCTAACATTGCTTCTTGGACTCTGAATGTACTTTTCATGGGAAAATGTTCAAGTCACACAACTCTTTAATAATAAAAAGAACTTATTACTGTACCGATTCAGAAACAGGGACTTTTCTCTACTTCCTGCCTACAGAGATGCTGCTCACTGCACCCGAAAACCCTCCTCCGCAAAAGCCTCTGATTCTTCTACCCTGCAATAATGTCTCCTGTACTGCTGACAATCTGACGACCAGCTATTTGTTAACATTTTACTTGTATGTCAGAGCTTATCAAATCTATACCATATGTACCTAGGAATAAGAAATAGTACTTATATAATTCTTAGTATGTGTCAGTATAACTTTCTGGTTTTACATTTAATATTACACACATATCAAATATATATCTCTAAACTAAAAATCTGTTTTCTTGCGAGATAAGAACTGGGATTCTAGATTTCATTATCTGCCTCAACAACACCATTACTAAAGTGCCATGTTAATCATAAACCATGTTACTAACAAGCAAATTTCTCTTTTAGATATCTCTATTTCTAAAACCAAAAACTCCTCCAATATTTTCATATATGGTACATCAAATATATCCAAATCTTTAACAATTATTTAACAATTTTGGAAGTTACAAGCATGATAAGATCACAGATTCAGCAATTTGGACCCTCAACATTGAGCAAGCTGCCTGATCTCTTGGTCTTTCTTCTCTGCCTACAAGACAGAGAAAGTATAACATGATGTTCTGATCCTTCACTGGTCCACAACAACAGTCAGTGCCAATGGACTAAAATCTCAGAAACCATGAGATAAAACTAATCAATAATTTCAAGAGGTTGTTTATCTCAGATGCTTTGTCCCAGCAATGTGAAGTTA
Organism: Peromyscus aztecus; assembly: GCA_902168405.1. NCBI lineage: Eukaryota > Metazoa > Chordata > Mammalia > Rodentia > Cricetidae > Peromyscus > Peromyscus aztecus. The sequence goes on from CABHPQ010166098.1 coordinate 27,110, forward strand.
ATAACATATTATTAGCTCATAACATAATCTTAACAGATAGTAATAGTAAGCAAATACAAACTAAAAATTATATCAGTTGCAAAATGACAGTTTAACCTTACAGCATCATAGTGAGGCAAGGGCATGACAAAAATGTTAAAATGGAGGTTAGCACAGAATTCAGTGTGACTATTTTGTTTGTTTGTTTGGGTTTTTTTTGTTGTTGTTGCAATATATTAACTTTTATGAAAGTGAGATACACTGAATACTATATTTTCAGGAATATATCATTTTGTTGATTTCCTTAAAAACACACATTCCCACAGAAAAAGTAGATAATCCCTGGGATTGCTCCATGAGACAAAGTAGGTTATCACAACCCTAACCCTACCCTAGTCTGGGCTAATTGTACTACCAGCTTTCTATCATACCTCAGAAGAAAAGCACTTTAGCTCTTCAATGTTCTGAAACCTTCCAATGACTATCTATGTGGTAATACATTTTACAGGCCAATAAGTTATGCCTTTTACTTTGTTCTCCACTGTAAAGAGCAACAGCATAATGCCAATAACCAACATCAGTTCCAAATGAAACCGGGACCATGTTTTAGGATCATCCAATATCTCTTGCTATATGAACCACAAAATGAAGTCTTTGCCTGGTCATGACTTCTAAATACGTGTGCTGCAGTTAGATCACTTAACAGTGTGACTATTTTGTAAGTGTTTATGTTCATGAAAGATTAGAGAAGGCATTACAGAAAAGGTAGAAGAACCTGAGGTGTCGACTGAATGATGGAGTTTAGCAGACAGTGAAAAGGCTATGGTACATCCCCAGCAGAAGGATGCATAGGAAAGCAAGGCAAATGTGCAGCAGGAATAATGACTAAACACACACAAGAGGAAGGGAGGGCTGGAGAACTACGCAGTGAGGATCACAGAAGGCCTTGGAATGATATGCAAAGACGAACATTCTAAAGTTCAAGTCAGTTCTTATGTTCCACAGGGTAAGCACCACCTAAAGACTAAGTCCTCAAATATATTAGAGTGAATTTTTTTAAAAAAAAGAAACAATATTAAGGGATAAGAATTTTTAAAGAAGGGGGTAGTGTCACTAGAAAGAGATGAAGTACAAGCCAGAGAAACTATTGAAAAGATAAAGGACAATTCATGTAAAGAAGACAATAATCTAGATGAAGAAAGTGTGATCTTCTCCTATGGATGTAAAACTGGTAAGATATTCTCAGTCAAAGATGTGACATAACAAAAAGTTGTAGATGATTTTTTCCCTATAATTAGACATGTTCAACAAGATAATATTAATTCTTACTTGTCTTCTAACTTGCAATCTTGTGAATATGTGGGTAGTGGTGAATAAATAAGAGAAAAAGTAGAGTTATTTTTTGGAGCCAGGAAAGCAAAGGGATAAAAATAATCTGAAACAAACTGAAGGAACCAGCCACAGTTATAGTCCTTTTGTCCTTCCACCTCCATCGCTTACTTTCTTCCTCATTCCTCAGGCATTTTTCTTACTGTTTTCCCTCCTAAAATACAAATCTGCCCGAAAGCCATATTCACTGTTGTGACATGCTCTGGTGCTCCCTCCTCATCTACAGTTTCAATGTATTTCATTTTCATTTCCCAATCCAAAATAGCCTCAATTCTTAGAACTAAGGTTTATCTTCACAGCTTCCACTTACTTGGGGCTGTGGGTTAGCTTCTTTGCTAACTTGAAATGCTCTCTTTTATTTGATGTTCAATTGCACAGGCAAGGAGTATTACTATAAAGAGACCAAAATGAACTTAGAAAAGGTAAGTAATTTGCTCAAAATACCGTAGATTAAGAATAGAGAATTTGGGGGGGTGGGAAAGGCTACAGCAATGGCTCAGTGGTTAGAAGCACTGGAATCAATTCCCAGCACCCACCATGGCAGCTCACAACTGTCTAAAAATCCAGTCCCAGGAAAATTGATAAATCCTTTTCTGCACGTGGTATACCCACATGCACCCATATACATAAAATAAAAATAAAGGAAAAAAACAGAGATGGGCTGGCAACATGGTTCGGTGAGGAAGGCTTCTTGCTGCCAACACTGACAGCTTCAGTTGAACCCCCAAGACCACATGGTAGAAGGAAGAAACAATTCCCAAGTTGTCCTATGAAATTCACATGTACACCATGCCATTCTTGTATTCTTCACCCAAATAAGTAAAATTTTAAAAACTTAAATAATAGACCGAAATTAAATATTACCCACTCTAAAGCCTGAAGCACTACAATCTGAAACAGGAAAGGACCTTTAAATTGTAAGAGCCAGCTGGGTGGTGGTGGTGAACTCCTTTAATCCCAGCACTTAGACGGCAGAGGCAGGTGGATGGTCAGTGGTAAGAGCACTTGTTCTTACAGAGGATCTGGGTTTGATTTCTAGCATCCACATGGCAGTTCACAACCACCCACAACTCCAGTTCCAGGATGTACATGGTACACAGACATACATGGCAAGCAAAACACTCACACATATAAAATGAAATAAATATGAAAAAAACCCAATAACTTAAAAAAGGGGGGTGGGGAGCAGTGGTGGAGCACACCTTTAATCCCAGCACTTGGGAAGCAGAGCCAGGCGGATCTCTGAGTTCAAGGCCAGCCTGGTCTACAGAGCAACAGCTCCAGAACAGGCACCGAAACTACACAGAGAAACCCTGTCTCGACCAAAACAAAACAAAACAAAACAAAACAAAAACAAAAACAAAAAAACCTCTTCTACCTCTCCCTCCCCTTTAAATATTGGTTTTCAGGGAGATTTGGTCTCTATCAACTCTTCACTGCCATTCCTGGAAGCTTCTGTTTTTCTCAAACTGTTGTTAAACCTAAATTTATCCAGTCACAAACCATGTAACATTATAGAGGACCTGAAGCATTTCTGTTGTATACTGACGTAAAGGGTCTTTGCAGTGATATGTGCTTTGCAGTGATATTGTGGTACTGGTGTAAACAAGCTACTGTACTGCAGTGCACTGTGATCATACACAAAATATAATTCTCTGTGACAGTAGTAAAAAAATGTATTGATTAATGCATTTATGATGCCTTTTATCATTAAGTATACTTCTACTTATTTGAAAAGTAATGTGGGGTGGCAAGATGGTGTAACTGAAGTTTTCTCCAGTCCTGCCTGGCCCACAGTCAGGACAAAGCTCTCTCACCCGCCAGTCGCGCAGCCGCTCAGACCCAACCGAGTAAACACACAGGGATTTATATTGCTTACAAACTGTATGGCCGTGGCAGGCTTCTTGTTATCTAGTTCTTCTATCTTAAATTAACTCATTTCTATAAATCTATACCTTGCCACATGGCTCGTGGCTTACCAGTATCTTACATGTTGGTATTCATGGTGGCAGCTGGCTGCGTCTCCTGACTCAGCCTTCCTGTTCACAGAATTCTCTTCTCTGCTTGTCCTGCCTATACTTCCTGGCTACTGGCCAATCAGCATTTTATTTATACAGAGCGATATCCACAGCAAGATAGCTCAGTGGATGAAGGCCACTTGCTGACAGGTCTAACCACCTGGGTTTAGTCCCTGGGAGCCACACAGTGGAAGGACAGAACTGAATCTCTCAAATTGTTCTCTGACCACCACACATGCTGTGGCACACATGCACTCACACACATACATACGTACACACAATAAATGACCAAACATATTTAAAGAACATATTTGCTACAAAATAATACACATATTAGCAGCAGCCTCTTCCCTACCCCCCTCAATCCCCAACCGCTAGCAGCAGCCTCTTACATCACCTATTTCCTGACTCTCTAGAAACCATAGTGAGCCATATATGGTGATGCACACCTTTAATCTCAGCACTTGAGAGGCAAAGGGCAAAAAGATTTCTGTGAGTGTGGTGAGTACAGCCTGGTCTATATGGTCAGTTTCAGACCAGTCAGGGCTACATGTGAGACCCTGTCTCAAACAAACAAACAAACAAACAAACAAACAAACACACATACACCTTGGACAAAGACACTCAGTCATTTAATCGTTTTTTTTTTTAAATAAAAAATGACTATGAACTGGTTGTACTATTCATTTTCAAAAGAGATTAAAATAAGATTCTCAAAGTACTTGGCTGCTTAAAAATAATTTTTACAGACAAATATTATCTAAACAGTAATTACTATGCACTACCAACTCCATCTTAATACAAACTGTTTTTGGTATGGAAACAAACAAACAAAAAAAATATACCTAACAAAGGTTTAAAAAAGCATTTCCTGCCAGGCAGTGGTGGCACACACCTTTAATGCCAGCACTCGGGAGGCAGAGGCGGTTGGATCTCTGTGAGTTTGAGGCCAGTCTGGTCTATAGAGCGAGATCCAGGACAGTCAGGGCTACATAGAGAAACTCTGTCTCAAAACATCAACAACAAAAGCCTTTGTTCTATATATATTTTTTAAATTTACATAAGGGGATTGAAGAGATGGTTCAGAGGTTAGGATCACTAGCTGCTCTTCCAGAGGTCCTAAGTTCAATTCCCAACACCCACAATCTGATGCCATCGTCTGGCCTGTAGGCATACATGCAGACAAAGCATCTGTATACATAAAAAATAAATCTGAAAAAAAATGACTTAAGGAGTTGGAGAGATGGCTCAGCAGTTAACAGCACTGCTGCTCTCGCAGAGGACCTGGGTTTGGTTCCCAGCACCTAGGTCAGGTGGTTCACAACACCTGTAATCACAGTGTCACAGCATCTGACACTCTCAACTGACCTCTGTGGGCACCCATGTGTATGTATTGACATACAGTCACATAAACAGAAGTAAAAATAAATCCTCAGAACCAGATGTGGTGGTATACACCACAGCCAGATCTGAATCTGACAGAGTTCTAGGTCAGACAAGGCTACACATGAGACCCTGTCTCAAAATAAATAACTGAAAAAAAAAAGCCTTTAAAAATTGTACTTTAAAAGAAACGAAGAATTTAAAATTTAATTTCACAGGGTTGGAAAGTTAACTCACTGATCAATGGCTGCTCTTCCAGAGGTCCTAAGTTCAATTCCCAGCTCACAAATCATCTATAACTGTAGTCCCATGGGATCAGATACCCTCTTCTGGGATACACATGTACATCATACAAAATACCCATATATATAAACAAATAATAAAAAATAAATTTAATAAAATTGATTTTACATATAGTCTATATTTTTCTTCTAACATAGGCCTAGAATAAAATTTTATTTTAAAATCTTACTAATAATTTTTAATTACACAGGGAAAAATCCTTTTCAAATTCTCATTGACTTTCTTTCGGCAAGTTCTGACTATGTAGGCCAGGCCAGCCTTGACTTTAGTATGGCTCCTACCTCAGCCTCCTGGGTGCTGAGTGCTGAGAGTTGAGAGCTATACCACAACATTCCACTTGGAAGACTAACTCTTGAAAGCAGTAGAGCTCCATGGAAGACTGTTGTCTAACATGTGCAGGGCCCTAGGTTCGGTCTCAGGCATCACAAAGCAAAATAAAACCCTAATGTGGCCACGTGGTGGTGGCCCATGCCTTTAATCTCTGAGTGGAAGGCCAGAGATCTGGTTTACAGATCGAGTTCAGCCAAGGCTACACAGACAAACACGGGAGGGGTGGGGGAGATGGGGACAAAACCCTAATGTGGCAGCAGATATTTCAGATCTAGTAGTTTACTAAGTTTAAGTCTAAAATATTACATATTGTTTCTGTTTACAAATGACACAGTTTCATGATAAAAAAAAACCCACGTTATTCTGATATTTGACATAATTTTTGACTGTCTTAATTCTTAGGTGGGGGCAGAAGCACATAAATATTTGAAGATTTAAAACCACGGTTACTTACATGGAACATTGATTGGAAAGTGTGAAATTGTATTATTAGATTATTTCCTGTTGTGAAAGGGCATCTACACAACACTACTAAGGGGAATAATTACTAACTTGGTATTAGATTAGGACAGGCTAGGCTTTAACAGGAAAGCAGTCTATTTAAAATGCAGATGCCTCATGAGAAGTAGCAGAGACTGTAAAAATGAAAGTCTAGAAAGGACTGACCAGTAGTTGTCATAAGTGCAAACATCATCTGTAATCCCAGTGTGTAGAAGGTAGAGGCAGGATGATTGAGAATTTGAAGCAAGTTTGGCTACATAGCAAGACCTTGTCTAGAGTGGCTGTTAAAAAGGAGGCAAAAAGAAAAACAATATTGGAAATGAAGCCAGTGGATTAGTTAACAAGATTACAAATGGTTATTTCCTAGTTTCGATCCTAGTGCTATAGTTACATAAAATGTCAACATTTGAGGAAGTTGAGAGAAAAGCCTAAAAGAACTCTAACCAAGTTTTGCAAGTCTGAAATTACTTCAAATTAAAAAGTAAAAATCTAAACCAAAACAAATGAATAAAACAAACAAGGAAAAGAAACCTTAGATTTGTGGATTCCAACCCTAAGGATTCAAATCTAGGAATTATGAGAGCAATATACTGGGACTGACCCCCAGGTTCCACACATGTAAACAAGCACTTCGACTAAGTCACATTCGCAGCCCTTTCAAAGTTGTTATTTTGAAACAGAATCTCTCTAAATTGCCTGGGCTGCCTCCAACATGCAAGCTTCACCTCTTCAGGTCCAGGAGGGAAGGCAAACGGTGCACCAGCACAGTGGGCTCCAGTTTAAAGTAATGCTCCCTAAGTAGTCTGTCGTTCCAGCAGACTGGGAATAAATATTCAAGACAACTGTCTTTTTGTTTTGTTTTGTTTTGAAGACAGGGTTTCTCTGTGTAGCCCTGGCTGTCCTGGAACTCACTCTGTAGACCACGCTGGCCTCGAACTCAGAAATTCACCTGCCTCTCCCTCCTAAGTGCTGAGATTAAAGGTGTGCACCATCATGCCCAGGTTCAAGACACCTTTCAAACTTCTTTTTATTTATAATACACTGAAATTTTAAAGTTCATTTGCCTAAACTATTTATTAATTCTGAGAAAACTTTAAGATAGTCAGAGCAGGGACCTGTCTCAGCAGACAGGGAGAGTTCATTACCAAATAAGAAAACAAAACTGTCAAAGTCACAAATCTAGTAAAAGGCAAAACAACAACAACAAAACAAACACAACAGCAAAGGTTGTTACCAGGTTGCTATGAGACCTCTTATTCAGACAATCAATAAATATTTAACATGAATAAAGTTTGATGAACAGAGAAATCTGAAATGCTATTATCAGTAAATTTTTAACCTTAAAGTCTATATGGCTTTTGAGTAACCAGAGGTCTTTATTGGCTATACGACAACAGATAGCTATAAATGGTATCTGAAGGAACTCCAATGAATTAATAGAAAAACAAGAGAAAGTCGGGTAAGCAAATACCCAAATGTTGTAGAACATCCTGAACTATTTAATTGTACATTTAAAATTAATTATAAATAACAAATTTTCATTGTAAACACATTTGTCAAATACAATGATCTTATAATTCAAGGAGAAATATTCACAAAATAAAGCAACATAGTACAAAACAACTTTGGTTTTAAAAAACTTTTAAAGGAGCCAAGTGCCCTTATCCCAGTACTCAGGAGGCAGAGGCAGGTAGATCTCTGTGAGTGTGAGGCCAGCCAGCTGGGGTTACAGAGTGAGTTCCAGGCCAACCAGTCACAAGGTCTCAAAAACAATATTAAAAGGATCTGTTATTAATGCCAACAAACTAGCAACATACATTCAGGTAAAACCAACCAAACACCCCTAAATGTCCAGTTTCTGACAGAAAAGAGCAATTTGAAACTATGGTATAAAATTGAGCTCTTAATTGACTTGTAAAGTATAGTGTCTATACCTGACGTACCTACATTTGATTTTGAGTGTAATTTATGCACTCATCTACATCCAGCCCGTTCATTATTAGTAGATTCTGTTAACAGGCTAAACTCGACACTGTGTCAAGCTGTAATTGCCCCCTGTTGATTCTCTCATTGCAATAATTGGACAATAAATCTTACTCAATTAGTCCATATGCTGTGATTAATACGCCCATCATACTTGGTGCAAATGATTCGCAATGGTGATCCTTACATGTAGGAGGATGAGGCAGAAGGTCTATGAGTTCAAAGCCAGCCTGAATTATACAGCAAGACCCTATCTCAATCAACCCAAACCAAAACAAGAACTACCCACATAATTGTATGCATAGAAAACAGGCAAAAAATACTTTACATTATTTTATTTTTTGCCAGGTAAGTAAAAAGAAATGAGGTCATTTTTAAAGGCATCAAAAAAATGTATTTTTCTAGCCAAGCATGGTGGACACACCTTTAATCCTAGCACTATAGGCAGAAACAGTCAGGTCTCTAAATTCAAGGTCAGCCTGGTCTATAGAGCAAGTTCCACTGACAGGCAGGGCTACAGAGTTAAACTCTGTCTTGAAAAATCACAAACAAAATAACAAACAAAAAAACAGTAATCCTTAAATATGTGAAAGGATATTATATGGTCAGATTTTGGTAACTTTAATTTTTCAGTATTTCCTGTCCAGAATTTAATGTTGCTTTTCTTTTCGAGAGTGTGTCATATAAATAACTATTAAGAATCTAAACAATCATTCAACATATTTGTGTACAGTTTGTTTTTATTTTTTGAGACAAGGTCTCTCTATGTAGCACTGGCCATCCTGAAACTAACTATATAAAAGAAGCTGGTCTCGAACTCAGAGATCTGCCTACCTCTTTCTCCTAAGTGCTGGGACTAAACCGTGCACCATCATGACTGACAGTACAGCTGAATTTTAATTCTTAAAAAAATACATGTAAAAATCAAACAAAATAAATAAACAAATAAAGAACCACATGTAATACTTCTGCAACCAGGATTCTTTTAGTACTTTGCCATAGCTTTAATTGGCAACACTTTCCTTTCTGGCACACAAAATGACGGTGCCTCATGATCCAATAGCATTTTATATTCAATGAAGGACACCTCTTTCTGCGAATGACAAAACCTGAAAAGTCTCGTAAAGGCATCATTCTGAACAATGGAGAAGTAAACTATAACTGAGATTCCTAAGTATCATTCTGCAGATTACTGTTTCACATTATCTGAGTTTCATAATTTAGGTTCAAACAAGAAAATTAGAAGAGCATTTTGACTGCTTGGCTTTACACAGACTATTAAAGGTATACTAGGAATATATAATAAGTTTATACTATATATTTTTATAGCTATTTTAGTTACCATATACCAAACAACTATATATTTGAAGCTGACATCATTTCAAAATTCCTATTATTTTGAAAAAAAAAAAAACTTAAGTTACAGTTCACATGTCACTTTATTACCATGTCTTCAGACAGTGTCGCTCTATGTAGCCCAAGTTGCAAGTTGATCTCAAATTCATTCTCTTTCTCTCTCTCTCTCTCTCTCTCTCTCTCTCTCTCTCTCTCTCTGTGTGTGTGTGTGTGTGTGTGTGTGTGTGTGTGTATGTGTGTGTGTGTGTGTGTGTGTGTGTGTGTCTCCTGGTGTTTTGGGACAGGGTTTCTCTGTGTAGTCTTGGCAGCCTTGGAACTCACTCTGTAGACCAGGCTGGCCTTGAACTCACAAAGATCTGCCTGTCTCTGCCTCCCACGTGCTGGGATTAAAGGTGTGTGCCACCACTGCTGGGCTGGTCTCAAACTCTTAAAGGTCCAAAAGAGGCTGGGCATAGAACTGGTGGAACCCCTGCCTAGCACAAAAAAGACCCTGTGTTTGACCCCCTAGAACCAAAACCAAAGCACTGAGATTTAATGTCTTATTGCTTTCCGTCATAATGTCTCAAATTTAATTTCTATTTGAGCTTGATAAATATCTCAATTTAAGTATTTTTTTGCTGTAACTAAACAGAAAACTACTTCAAATATTTAATAATAAATCATTTTCCTATAGAGAACAGACTTACTATGAACAATACAAAACCAAAGAGTTAATCATCAAGGGCTGTAACTGATGAAATTTAAACATCTATGAGACCATGTCAAGATCAAAAGTACTCTGTTTATGTCAGTCAGATGCTGGTAAGAAAGGAAGTCCTGATTAAGAAAGACCTTAGAAAGTAGCAACAGTTGGACCCACAGTGCAGCTCAGTGAGAGTGCCTCCTACCACACATCTACGTGTGAGACCCTAGTGTCAACTAACAGTCCCACAAAAGAAAAGCACAAACAACAAAACAAAATAGTAACTAAGTTTTGTTGCTGTTGTTTCTTCATATTTTTTTCTGATTGGGTCTTAAGCTGATCACTTAGGAACAAAGCCTTAAGAAAGAAAGATAGCCTAGACAGTGAATGAGAATAACATTTAGGAAGATGTGTAGCTCTTGGTCTTGACTTCTTTCCTAAATAGCTATACGCTATTTGTGGACTCAGAAAATAATAATAGCTTACATCCATTGATCACTACATATATTCTACATATTGTTTTAAATGTTAACCCATTTCCTCCTCAAAATAATACCAGGAGACAAATAATATGATTATTCCTCTTCTAAAGATGGCAGGTAAGTATCTGTACAGGCGTACACTGCTTGTATAAGAGAGATGTCAACAGTTGAGAGAAAACTACTCATGCAGAAGACCTGGATTTGGTTCCCAGTACCCTCATCAGATGGCTCCCAGCTGCCTATAACTTCAGTTCTAGAGGATCTGATTTTTTCAAGAGGAAATATTCACATATCATAAAATGCTAGTTAAGACAATACAAACTGATCTCTAATGGAATAACTCCTCACATAACAATTAAAAACTAGGGCTGTGAGGAGGCATGGTACTGCAACCCTTTAATACCAAACATGTGAGAGGCAGAGACTGGATAGTTTCTATGAGTTTCAGGCCAAAGGAACTACATAGTGAGACCTTGTCTCAAAAAAAAAAAAAACCCAAAAAACAAAAACTCACCCCTCCAAACAGCAACAAACAAACAAAATAAGCAAAAGGCCAACAACAAAACGAGGTTTGGGAAAGCAGTCTAGTGGGAGAGTGCTTGCCTAACTTGTAGAGGATCTGGGCTTGACCTCCAACCCTGCAACAAATAACTAAGTAAAGAACTCAGCAATCAAAACAATAAAGCACACTGCCTTGTTAGAATACATAATAATGAAAAATGAATATATTTTATCCCGCGTTGGTGAGATGATTCAGTGGATAAAGTACTTGTTCCAAGCATGAATGACCTGAGTTTGATCCCTAGGAGCCATGTGTTGTCCTCCAACTTCTTTGTTCACATGAGTACATGTGTGCACACACACATACATACACACGCACATACACATACACAAATGTAATTTAAGATGTTTTATTTTTTTCCTGATGTACAACAGTATTTTTTTTAATTTCTTGATGATAAATATAATCATGATTATTTATTTGCTGCAGTAACTTCATAATAAGCAGGTAAAACACAATTTTACTTACTTTCCTATAACTTATCAACTCCTCTATCAAAAGGGTCTATGGTTAAGATGTAGTTTAGTGGTAGAGTGCTTGCCTACCAAGGGCAGTGCCTTGGCTTCATGTTCAGCCTGACAATAAACTGTCACAAAGCCTGTACATTCTCAAGTTTTTCTCTGTGGTGACTACTTACTATCTTGACATGCATTTAACCAAGACAGAAAGAAAACCAAAATTAAAAAAAAAAAAAAAAGAGCTTTCAGTACAATTTTTTCTGCTTACTAGAGATTGGCAGACTTGAGGGTTGGGGGGAGAAAGAAGTGGGGGGAAAAAGCATTAAAGCAGTTGGTTATGAAGTATTCTATTGTATTTTAAATAATCTACTTACTTTTAACAAAAATATAACTCTTAAAAAAATAAGCCAAATGCTGGGCGGTGGTGGCGCACACTTTTAATCCCAGCACTCGAGAGGCAGAGACAGGTGGATCTCTGGGAGTTCAAGGCCAGCCTGGTCTACAGGGTGAGAGCTCCAGAACCGTCAGGCCTAGACAGAGGAAATCCTGACTCAAAACAGGAAAAAAAAAAAAAAAAAAAGCCAAAGCCAGGGACTAATCCTAGAATTAAGGAGGCAAAGCAGAAAGATTACACTAGTTTGAGGCCAGCCTGATCTACATAACGGGTTCCAGGCAGTCTCAAAAAATAATAAAAGTGAAAAAGAAACAACAAATCCACTCTCCTTCCAAATAGTCCATGGCAATATTGCTATTTCCAACAATATTAACTCACATTTTTAAAAATCCATGTTTCTCTTTGATTTAATTATTTCTATCTTTACTTTCTGTACCTCAAATTTTTTTTTCTTAAATCAGACTCAAGTCTGGAATTATTTGTCTCTAGGTGCTTGGGTCTCCTTCATCCTCAGAGTTAAAGCAAGTAACAGGTATTATAGCTTTTAAAGCTTATCTACCAATTTCAATGTCACTGTTTTCAAAGTATTATCTTTCTAAATACTACATTTCTCCACCCATATCTCTGAACAAGTTAACATTAGAAACATCTTAATAGTCGGTTGATGGTGGCAGATGCCTTTAATCCCAGCACTCAAAGGCAGAGGCAGGCAGATGGAGCTCTGTGAGTTCAAGGCCTGCCTGGTCTACAGAGCAAGATCCAGGACAGACAGGATTGTTACCCAGAGAAACCCTGTCCCGAAACACCCTCTCCTCTCCAAAAAACAAAAAACCAAAAAAAAAAAAAAAAACAAAAGCAAAACAACAACAAAAAATCTTATATACTAAAAGGTGAAATGTAGGCTTCCTAAGTTAAAAATAGACATAATGTTGGAAAAATAGATACTTTCGTTAAGAACAAATGAACAAAAACTTTTTAAAAAATGAATGAGTAGGGACTGGAGAGATGGATCAATGGTTAAGAGTACTCATTTCTATTATAGAGGACCTTGGTTCAGTTCCCAGAATCTACATGGAGGCCTATGACCTACTATACATGTATACACTCAGGCATACACAGAAAATAAAGAAATGAACCTAAAAAAAGAAATCTCAGCACAATTTATGCTGGCTATGAAGACTGCTAACATAGAGACAATATTTTAAAAAATGAGAAGAAACTTAACTTTGAATTTCATGTTGCTTGTCAGCAAATAATGTACAATCAATAATAATATTACTTATTGATACATTATACCGAGAACAGAGTGCATTTATTTGACTGCATCAGAATGAAAGTAAAGAATTCAATTTGTTAGTAACCTATATAGCAATAATGTAAACAAATGACAGAAGTCTCATAACAGAGGAATTTTCTTTACTATGTTCTCTGTGTATGTGCATATGTGAACTTACATTACCTTAGATAAAGCACTTTATGCAAAATTCTATATAAAACTTCAAAAATAACTAACTAGTCCTTCAAGAACAATTCCATTCTATGATGGCCTTACATTATGCTTAGCTTTACATACAAAGAATACATTTATTTTTTGAAGACATATAAACAATCAAATTAAAATATATAGACTTGGCACTGGGAATGAAGGTGAGTTGCAGGGTGCTTTCTAGCATTTTCTTTTCTTTTCTTTTTTGTTTAGCATAAAATTTAAGACCTTGGTTTTAACTTTTGAAACAAAAAACAAAGACAGGTTTTGATCACAAAAAAATACAATAATAAAATTAAATAAATAGGATTGGTGAATATTTCTTTGCTCTTAGGATTCTCTTGAAGCATTAACACCTGGTTTCTTTATTACATAAAAAAAAA
>CABHPQ010166099.1:5850-40385 GCA_902168405.1 Peromyscus aztecus
GACTTACACTGCTCATGGAGGCAGAGGCCACTAAGACCAGAGGTCCCAGGTAGACTGGTGGCTGTTTAGCTTACATAGTGAGTTTGGCAGGCATCTGTGCTCCCAAGAGAACAGTTCCCAGGAGTAGGCAAGGGCAGGAAGAAAGTCAAAAGGTCCTAGAAAGAGGGTTTGGGGTCCCCAGGTGTTCTCCTGGGCTTCAGCCCCAAATGTTGAATATATGAGGCAGAAGGAAAGAGACCAGGTTGACCTCAGCAGACAGGAGTGTTTATCTCAAACATCGAGGGGCAGACACAATGGAAGAGGGGTGTTTGCTAAAGGGGAAGCGGGTACTTGGGGTTCATAGAGGAGGTTTGGAGAATGCAATGGCTGGGGCTACGTGCAAGCCTGCAGTTCCTCCCTCCTGGAGTTGTTTGTCCAGACAAGGCTGTTATACCTTTAGAAACTGCCTTGTCCTGGCTATCAGGATGGGGGTCACAGTGAGTGACTGAGTCTGGAATGGCAATAAGAGGGAAGGAGTTGGAGTTTCAACACAGGGCCTTGGTCAGAGTCTGGAAGAGTTTGTTCAAGGTTTATTCCAACAATGACATCAGCCTTAATGCTTGGAGTGTTTTGTTTCTACAGAGCTTCTGACACATATTTATTTATCTCAGATTTTCCAATCTTGTCCCCAGAGAAGAGACAACCCATAAGGTGGTTCAGACTTTTGGAAAGAAGGAGCCATCTGTACACTGAGTGTGCAGAGATGTGCGCACTTCAGGGAATGCTGGTACTACAGACAGCCTTCAGTGAAGGAGATGGTGGGATCAACAGGAGGGCCGGACTACAGGTGTTAAGACACATTCAGGACTAGTCAGGGCACCATCTGAAGACGACACTGGTGACAGTGTCCCTGCTGGACAGTAGGGTGACTGCAGCTAGGCCGGCATGATGGAGCATGCTGCATGTGCTAGCCAGCGGAACATGTCTGTGAATGAGTCCTAACTAAGATCAGTGATGAAGTGGCATGCCAGGCCAGCAGGCTACTGCGGAATCCTGTCATTGCTGTGTGATGTGTGTGCACTGTGCGTGTGTGCCATGCGAGTGTGTGCATACACATGCATAGGAAAGCCAGAGGGCGATGTTGGGTGTCTTCCTCAATCACGCCACCTAATTCTTTTGAGACAGATCACCGACTGAACTTGGAGTTCACTGCTTTGGCTAGATGGTCTGGCAGATGCCACACTCAAGGTCACGACGATCCAGTCAATAAGGGCCCGAATTCTTCAGATCTGATGGGTAGAATGTATCAGATGTGTCCAGCCTTTTGACACCACAACATGAGGCTGCCACCAACAAAGTTCATGAACCCTTCACCTGAGATACTAAAGAATGCCAATAAATAAAAACAAACAAACAAACAGAGCACAAATCATCAATGGGCCAGCAGTGAGCAGTGACTTTACACATTCCCTGGAGCTCCGTTTCCCGCTAGAGAGATGCCACCCGCTTTACTCCCTGGACCTCGCATTCACGGGGCTCGCCCCTTGATTTTTGTCTTGAACCACCTGACAGCACTGCGGTCTGGAGCCGCCTCCTTTGTGGCGTGTCCCCCACCCCACCCCCACCCCGGAGTCTGCTTCCCATGGTGAAAGCGTGGAGGGAGGAGTGTGGCTCGCAGGCTGCTGCCCTTCCACTGTGCCTTCAGTCTCCAGGTTGCCTTTCTACCCTCTTCCCAGGTTTCCAGGTCACTGCATCCCTTTCCACTCCCCCAAGCTAATGGCTGGCACCTGTCTTACCTTCCCATCCTCCGCCTCTAAAGCTGCAAACTCGGGTTGTTAACTTGGAGCTACAGGTCCCCCTCAGGCAGCTTCAAGGATAAGAGGGACAGAAAGATGCTTGTCCGTTTCAAGCTTCTATAACTCCCTTAGCTCTTCACCCTCGTCCTCAGACAGCTGGGCATCGATGGCCAACTGAACTGCTGACGGCAATGGCCACCCCACTTCTGAGGCTTCTTGCTTTCCTTACTGCCAGAGGGTGAGTGGCATTCAAATCGCTGCCCACACCTGGTAATTTCAGGGCGTCCACACAGCAGGCTGGAAGCATTTAGCATGGAGTCCAGCTTTCCCTGCTTGGCGTTAGATGGCCTGCTGGGGGCTTTGCCCACTCTGCTTCCGTCCCCCTGGCTACTTCCTCAGCCTCCTTGCTGGTTCTCTTTTGTGGACCAGCCCAATCCTAATGGGTGAGGACCTGCCTGAGATGCTGTGAGACACCAGAAAGAGAGGCAGATAGACCACACTGCACACAGTGTTTGGGAGAGTTGTTCAAAGTGAGGGCCTGCGAGTGCTGTAGCCAGACCAGTTGGATCCCTATGCTTTGGGTAAGCCTGGAGGTGCTCTGTATCCAGCAAGGGCTGGACCATACCTCCTAGCTGCTGCATGGGGGTGGGAGGCTCCTGGTGGACTTGGGAGTGCTAGAGAGATACACATGAGTCTGGAGTTTCCCTGCACAAGCTGAGAAGTGGCTGCTGGCCGAGCCCTTTCTGGCTGTGTGACCTTGAGAGAGTGACCCAACGTCTCTGCTCAGCTCATTGGACTGACCTCACATGGACAGCTCTGTCCTCAGTGAACTTGGCATTCTTTTTTAAAAAAAAATTATTTCGCTGGGCGGTGGTGGCACACGCCTTTAATCCCAGCACTCGGGAGGCAGAGCCAGGTGGATCTCTGTGAGTTCGAGGCCAGCCTGGTCTACAGAGTGAGATCCAGGATAGGCACCAAAACTACATAGAGAAACCCTGTCTTGAAAAACCAAAAAATAAAAATTCATTTTATGTATGTTTTGCTTGCATGTGTGTCTGTATACCATGTGTACCTAGTGCCCTCATAGCCCAGAAGAAAGTAGATCCCCTGGGACTGGAGTTATAGATGGTTGTAAACTATCATGTGAGTGTCTAGAAGAGCAATCAGTGTTTTTTAAACACTAAGACTTGTACTTGACTTTCAAATGCAAAATGAGTGTGGCTTGGATCTCAGGCAGCCCTGTGACACCCTAGTCCACTCCAGTGGCCTACCATTGTCCTGGTGGCTAGACCTAGCGTGAGCAGATGCCTCTAGACTTTATCCCATCAGCCTGTGTGTGATGGATGCCCTCTCTGGGCCACTTATCCTGTCTCTGGTCAGTGGGGGGTGGGGGGATGGGTCTGATGCCTATCCAGGCTATCTCGGGACCTTAGAAATTGCAGCTTCAGCTCTAACCTTGGCACTCCAGAGCGAGTCAGGGAGCAGAAGATGTAAGTGGAAAGTGCGGTGAGAGATGAACTTTGATCTCCCTGGGAAAGAATGGGCCTAGAGGAGCAATGTCAGGGCCCTGGATGCGAGGGCTGTCCCTGATTGGTTGACTCCTGCCCTGGGGGCTGAGGGAAGAGGTGGTCACAGGAGAATATGAAGAATTTCCCTATAAAGAAGGAGGTGGGTGTGTGGGCTCTGCATCCAGGCCTGCACTTGGAGCCATGAACCCGTACGTGATAGTCTCTAGAAGTTAGCTTGCTCTGGGAGGAGTGTCTTTCAGCATCAGAGAAGCCCCGGATACCAGGGCAGCATGAAAACAGAACAGGACCAGGGACTTGGGGACTGCTGAGTTGCTAAGGTGACGAGGTGGCTGGGGCAGAGGTATTGGTGAGAGGTCTCCTTGTCCTTCTTTCCCTGGGCCGGGGCCCCTGCATGGCGTGCTGAGAGGGGCCCTGCTGCTTCTCACCACCAGGTGCACAGTCCCGTGGCTCCTATCTGGTCTTCTCCACCTCTGGAATCGCATGGTTATGTGACATCACACCTGTCCCCATGTGATCCCTAGTCCCACATAGACTCCACACCTGAGGATGTCACTAATGGACCCCAAATTTTAACACTAACTCATTAATAGAGCCAGGCCTGATGTGTCTTAGTGACCACGCCTTAAGTGATATGGGAGCATGAAGGCAAGTGGGACCCCACCATCTCAGGTGCTCACGTGGCCTCTCTGGAGCTGGCCCTACAGGCACCAGAGGGGCTGGACACTAGAACCCAGGATCAGAGCAGTAAGGAGCTGTGAAATACACAACCCTGGAAACAACAGGAGACAGAGGCCAGGGGAAGGCTGGGGTTTGATGGCACTTTCTGACCTCTGAGATGAAGAGATAAGTGAGGCATGGGCTAGCAAGGCCCTCACAGGTCTTGGGAGAAACAGTTTTTTATCAGCATGCAGCAGGGTGGAGTGGGCAAGAGGGTGTTATCTGAGGTCATTGACTCAGATAGGACTGCTAGGCTGCTGTTCCTGCTCAATCTATGTTCTTGTTAACGTAGGCTGGGCTCCTCCGTGCTCCCTGGGGGCCATGGGAGGGGCCAGGCTTACAGTGACTCCCAAGAATGTCTGGCTGACCTGGTGATGACATCATAGTGACATCCTGTTCCTGAGAAATCTGTATTTCCAAGCAGCCCCTGTGTTCCCAGGTCCTGAGATGGATAGGCCATGGTGGATGCTAGCTTGGGCCCCTGGCCAGTGCTCCTAGAAACTGGGCTCTCAAGGTCTGACTTTGCCTAGAGACCCAGGGAAGGGGAACTTGGAAAACCCGGCTTCAGGGTCAAACTAGGTGGGGGTGGTATTAAAGATGGCTGGGGGTCCTTTGTGAGGCCTGTGTTGCTCTGAGGACAAAAGGAGAGATTTGGTCAGGATGAGGGCTGGCTGCTAAGACAGGATGGTCTTTTGGAAGAAGACTGAACAGGCAGACCTGAACCCAGAGAACAATCAATCAATCCAGGCCATTGGGACACGCACACACACACACACACACACACACACACACACACACACACACACACCATAGGGGTGGGAGAGTGGACTATTTCCACGATGACCTCAGAGAGGATGCATATACATTTGGGGATCTTTGGGAAGAGAGTCCTCTACTCATGAAATCTAGTGGAGAAGAATTTTGAGGAGTCCCAAACCATCTAGGAGGAAGGGTGTATGCTGAGGGCCCCTGATCTGTCTGTACCCCAGGGTGGCTAAGGGGTCTGAATAAGAGGTGTGGGCCCCTAGAGTAGGCTATGACACTTCAGCCAGCCCTGACCCAGCAAGGCAGAAGATGTATGTACTAGCTGGCTTTCTATTGCTGTGATAAACACCATGACCAAAAATAGTTTGGGGAGGAAAAGGTTTATTCAGCTTATATATCCAGGTCACAGTCCATCGGTGAGGGCAGTCAGAGCAGGAACTCAAGCAGGAGCAGAGGCAGGAATCATGAAGCTTAATGAACTGACTTGCCCTAGCCTCATGCTTAGCTAGCTTTTTCTATAGCCCAGGCCCACTTGCTTAGGGGTGGTACTGCTCACAGTGGGCTGAGCCCTCCCACATCTATTAGTAATCAAGAAAATGCCCACAGGCCAACCCGATCAAAACATTTCCCTGAGACTCCCTTGGATAACTCTGGACTGCGTCAAGCTGATAGCTGAAGCTAGCTCAGAGAGTAGTGCAGTGTCTGGGCCATGTTCAGGGTTGTCTCAAGCAGACACAGACCACTCTGAGCCTCAGGGTCTTACTGTACTGTGGAAGGGCCTTCCAGCATCACTGACAGGGCTCTGAGCTAATGCACAGTTGGATGGATACCTGCAAGGCTGGCTTGGACGTTCCCCCTGGGGAGAAGTGGGTGTCCAGAGGCCGAAAGTTGGACTTGTGGACAGGCTACTTCTCTTCATGTTCTTGGTTCCTCAGCGTGAAGTTGAGAATCCTGTCCTGGAGGCGGACAGACAACCACACTAGCTCCTAAGCTCCAATGTGGAGGAGGGAAGGCCCTCATGGGGGATGGAAGGGACTCCCCTGGAAGAGGAGAACCAGTCTCCCCCCACCCCCAAGCTCCGAGACTCCTGGGGCTCCTGCATCTAGACTTGCCAGAGAATTGGAAGCGGAGGCATCATGCCACAGGATGCATCCCAATGCAACCTGAGTGGGGTGGGGCAGGAGAGTTGTCAATTCCAGGATGCCAGGCCGTGATCTGCTGTCCTTGTCCAGACTCAGGTACAAGTTTAATCATGACAGAGACCAAATATCCTTTGATCTGTGGGCCTGGTCTAAATCAGAATTACACCTACACAAATCTCAAAGGAGGCCAGCACATCTTGGATGTGGACCTGGAGTGCTGATGATAGAATAAAACCCTTTGGGACTTGCTGGACACAACTCCACCGTGTATGTGTAAGTCAACTGACTGTATTCCAAGAGGGAGTAGGAACATAAAGGTAGAATTAGTGCAGAGACACATGGGTGGTGGCAAGCCCTGGTTCTCAGCCACCTGTGCCTGGATAGGTGGGCTCCAGGCAGGAGCTCAGCCACCTGCTGTGGGGTGCAGCCAGACGACGTCTTCAGAGGAACCCTGCTAGATAGATCCTGTCCAGGACAGAGGGGGAAGGCAGGAGCTGTGCAGATGCTGAAGCTCTGGGCTCCATCCTGCTAGGTAGAGGCGCTTTGGGTGTGGGTGGAGCTGAGAGGGGCCTTGCTGCCCACTCGGAGATTGAGACTCAGGAGTCACCAGCTTTTCTGCAGTGTTGGGTGAGGTTTGCATCATCCAGTGCTCTCTCTTCTACACACACCCCCTCTATGGTGATATTTTCTTTTGTACCAAAATTTTATTTGTATGTTAATAAATAAAGTTGCCTAGGGGTCAGAGCTATTAGCAAGCCATAGGAAAGCAGGGCAGTGGTGGTGTACGCTTGTGATCACAGCACTTGGTAGACAGAGCTAGGTAAGTCTCTGTGTGTTCAGGGATACAGCCAGCATTGGATACACATGCCTTTAATCTCAATACCAACCATAGAACACCTGGAGGTCTATACAGACAGGCCGTGATGAGGCAGTCCTGTGGTTGGGTTTACAACCAATGAGAAGGCAGAACAGAGACTATATAAAGACTTGAACACAGGAAGTACGGGCTCCTTCGGAGAGGTAGGACCACTGCAGGAGGAAGGGTAAGGTTTTAGCTCTTAGCTCTGACCTCTTGGCTTTCTTCCTTGCATTGGTTCTGTGTTTCTTATTTATAAGACGGTTGGTTACGTCTACACCCCTCTGTGCTTTGTTTTCTGCGATGGGTCCCCTATAGCTTAAGGTGACCTTGAGCTCTGTATTCATTGTGCGCGCTCATGTGTGTGTGTGTGTGTGTGTGTGTGTGTGTGTGTGTGTGTACCACATGCATGCTTTGACTGCAAAAGCCAAAAGAGGGAGACAGATACCCTGAAACTAGAGTTACAGATGTAGCTCAGGCAGGATTTGGTTTACAACTCGCCTGCCATAGCTTGCCAGGCGACTGTGCCAGCTCTGCTCTTGGTCCCTGATAGAAGCCAGGCAGGCTTTGCTCTCTGGCTGTGTTATGGGGTCAGGAGGACACCTTTGGCTATAGTGCAGCCACTGAGGACTCCCAAGCCACTTATTCTCCCATACCTAACCAAGTGTCCAATTTCAGTGTCATGTATTCCACACTAAAGGGAAGAGCATGGAGCACAGAAAAAAAAATCACCCCACTCTCTATAGCTAGGAGGATGCTGATAGTGGAGGAACAGTTGCCTGCCCCCTCTCCTTGCTGTAGCTGTTGGGGAAGGGTAGCTGTGGAAACAGCTGTCATGAAGTGGTCCTAGAGCTCTTGCCTAATGTGCACAATCCTAGGCCCTCTGCAGAAACATCACTGTCTGCCCTTTCCCAGCATCCTCCCAGGGGACACACGACTGGGTCATCAGTAAAGATGTTCCTCCAGGGTCTTACTGGTAGAGCTCTGATCCTGGCTCTTAGCTCTATCAGGCAGTTCCCCTGACCCCCATGGGCTGGAGCTACAGTTGTGACCCACTGGGCTTAGACAGTCATGTCCACAAGTCCCCCTTGGGAAGCCTCCCTCACAGCCCCCAGCTCAGCCTCATCCCCAAGCGCCCGCTGGAGCACCAGCCGGAGGGGTTCCTGCAGCCTCTGGCCAGGTGTGCTGCCCAAGAAAAAGTAGATAGCAGGCTTGGCCGCACTGTTCACACTGGCCATGAAGAAGCTGAAATGGTAGAAGTAGAGGGGGGTGTGCCAGGACAGGTTCTTGGACAGCCAGAAAATGCCAAAGGGCAGGCCACAGAAGAGGAAAAGGAGGATGGCCAGCAAGACCAGGGTGGGGAAGCCCCGGGGCTGGTGCCTCTCTGGACCACGCTCCACCCGCAGCAACAGGAGCAGGCTGGTCACACACATGGTGCAACACAAGGCAGCTAGGAGAGCTGCCACCACCAGCCACAGCATCCCACACAGGTGGTAGCTGGGTGATCCAAAGAACTGGGTGCAGGCCCCGCTCAGCAGCAAGTCCAGCAGCAGGCAGAGCACCCAGATGAGCGCGCACACACAGGTGGTCAGGTATCGTGGGCGGCGGCACAGGTACCAGGCAGGGAAGAGAGTGGCCAGGCACTGCTCCGTGCTGATGGCCGCCAGGAGGCTCAGCCCCACGATGTAGCAGAAGAATCGCAGCATGAGCAGGCTGATATGTACGAATCCTGGGAAGCTCAGCTGGTCCGGCAGCAGCTCAGGGATGATGGCCACCATGTGGCAGCAGAGGAAGATGAGGTCAGCACAGGCCACATCCAAGAGATAGATGGAGAAGGGGTTCCGGTAGACGTTCTGGTTGAGCAGCCAGAGGGCCACCCCATTGCCCAGCAGCCCACCCAGGCTTACGAGCTCGGTGAGGGACAGGATGGTCAGGTTGAATGCCATGTCTTCCTGGGTTCTGGGATACTGCGGGTACACTCTCAGTGACATTGTGGGGGTGAAGGCGATGGCAGCAGAGGCTGCAGAAGTCTGTGTTGTGTTTTCTCTCTCCGGACACCCCTGCAACCATAACGACACCAGCTCAGGGACCTGAGCCTGCCCCTGCCCACTCCGGAGGACTCGGGTAGCTAGGGAATAGTAGGTGACAGAAATGGTGACAGCCACTGGGGGAGGCGCCCACCTCCCATTTCCATCTCATCACAGGGCCTAACCCTCCCTCTCTGTCCGAGGCACGAGGTGGGAATGTTTCTGTCAGTCTTTCAAAGAGCCTCATCCCAGAAGCCTACTAATGCTGCCCGCTCTGCACTTTCCTTGGAGAGGCTGGATGGTCTGGAACACAGGGAGAGGAAGAGAGGCCCAGACCTGATGGCTCCCTTTGTATGGAGAGAAGGGGACCTGGAGGCCGCCCTTGTGTTTGTCATCAGTATAAAAAGCTCTCAAGTCTTCTAGACCTTTCTGGAGCATTCCACGAGGGTGTGTCGCCAATGGGCTCTGGACCCTCTAGTTGACCGCCATACCTTGTAGGTAAAAGTAGACCCAGCCACTGTCCCTCTCTCCTTAGCCGCGTGCCCACAGCCTGTGACCGTGCCCCAGCCCTGTAGGGACCAGGGAGGCCCCTCCTTTTCACATGCCACTCACTCGTCCCTCTCCTTCCGTTTGAAGGTGATGCTAGGCAGGGTCCTCACCTGCCTTCCTTGCCTGAGGCAGTGGTTCACTGAATCCCGGAGGGCGGGGCCGGAGACGCAGCACAACCCTGACCCAACATAACTGGGGCTGTGACACAGAGGCAGCTAAACTCCAGACCTCGGCAAAACCCCCACGTCCCACCAGCATGGTTCCCAGGCCCTCCATCACCTGCAGTTTCCTGTCCCAGCCTTCCACCTGCGGTCCCCTGTCCCCATCACTATCTTCAACTTTTCCTTGTGCTTTGGAGAGCTAGGGCAGGGCCTTGCCTCTCCCCAGAGACTGGCTGGAGTCTTCTTCCTGCCTTGGTGTGGCTGGCCCTCTGGTCTCCTTTGGGGAGGGGGTGTCAATCCTGGGTGGAGATTTAGGGCTCCATTTCTGGCTATGTGTTCCATCTTAGCTCCCAAGACACTGGGATGACTGAGGGGCAATGGGCCGGAGTATGGGGGGGGTCCTGTGGGGTGGGTGGAGTCTAGGTGGTGAAGCTGGGTGGCCCCTGAGCCCACACTCCACAGGGGAAAACACTGTGCAAGGCCCTGGGCATCCCTGCTCTTACTGATGGGGTGAGCCAGTGTTTCCACACCTAGGAAGCCTGGACAGGTTGCCATGGTCAAGGGGAAACATTCAGAGGGGAGACCCCGACACAAGACCCCTCTCAACTACTTAGTTCCACACAGTCATGCACTGAGGGGGCCTCCAGGACCCCAGGGAGGCTCTGGCTTTGAAGGAGCAGGGGGTCTTCTTTAGCCTTGAGCTTCTCACATATGGCTTTGCAACCTCCCTCCTCTCCTTTTCTGGGCTGCCTTCCTCACTTACTTCTGGACCTGAAGGGGCCTGTCTGTACCAAGGGCCTCAGTGCCAGCTACAGACAGGGGCTAGGGAGGACACAGCCCTGCAGACCCCAGGGAAAGCCTGGAAAGGAGGGAAGAGGAGAGAGACATGGTAAGTGAGGTGGTAGGGAGGGGAGGGGGGGAGGAGAGAGGTAAACTGAGAATGAAAGCTATAGCCACACCAGGAGAATGATAACGACAGCGATGATTCAGGGGTGACAGACAGGGCAAGGCTTAGCCAGCCTGGCCAGTGCCCCTCTCCCGCTAGGACCCTGTGTGGGGGCTGTGTGTGGGGTCACCTGCCCAACTGGAGGTTGGGGCGGGGGGCTGAGGATTGGGTAGCAGGAAGAACTAGATTGCATGCTATGGGTGGAAAGGAGGAGATGGAGAGGGAGGACAATGGAGGAGAAATGGGGAGGTTCCCCTTGGAAACACAGAGAGGCTGGGATAGGACATAGGCGTGGCTCTGCCTTCTGTAGCTTGGCATCGGGTACTCCCTGCCCTAGCTCTGCTCTTGCTGGGAAAGTCAGGATTGAGGAACAGTACCCACGTGACTGTCCCCTAAATCTCCTGTACTCTCCATGGAGTAAGACCCATCTTCCTCTCCCTCAAGGGACACAATAGCACACACAAGGGACCTGATGGGACAGGAGCCTCACCACAGGTGGGGGAAATGCTGCCCTTCCGGAATGGCCCAGGGCTGCCTGAAAGCCAGATGGCTCAGCCCAAGACAGAGGATGGAGGACAGGCTAGCCAGTCTCATGTAGCCGCCCCTCCCCCACCCACCCAGCCGCCTCCACTGCCCAGAAGACACCCAGCTACTGGACTGCCCCAGAGCTCCTCCTTGACCAGTGTCCCCTGGCTGCTCACCGTTCTGGTCCTCCCTGCTCCACCCCGGCCTTGGAGAGAACTGTCTTGGCCAGACCAAGCCTCTAGCGGCTGCCGGAGCTACCAAGCTGCAGGCAGACTGGCGCTCAGACTCAGCGTCAGCCGGCTGGCTCTTCAGTGTCACATGGTAATGGAGGGGATAGAGCCAGTCAGGAAAGAGCCTCTCTGGGGACCTTGTTCCTAAGCTGGACTCAGTTATTGCCCAGGTATGGGCAGCAAGAGAAAGCCAGCTCCTCCTTGTAGCCTTCCTGGCAAGCCTGGCACTTAAGAGGAAATCAGGATAGCTCAGGGAAGCCTGCTGAGCATCGATACACCCAGCAATGACCTCACAGGCTCCCCAGTCTAGACTCAGACACCCAGGGGCCTTTTAGAGACCACTTCTCCCTACTGACGACACAGAGGGGCTGCCATGTGTCAGGCAAGGTCTAATAAGCTGTCTCTAGCAAGCAGAGCATGGAGGCTGCTGGCCCTGGCAACTCCAGGCATCAGGGCTGTGGGAGCCCAGATTGTGGCAGAGGCAGAGCTAGTGTACAGTCTCCAGCAGAGAGGAAACCAGAGATGGCCTCATAAGGGCAGACCTTACTAATTCAGAGTTCTTGATTATCTTAAAACCACAGGTCACTGATCACAGCTGGTGTTTAATGCGAAAGGGCAAGTGCATGTTTTAATTCCAGGACCTCCAAATGACTCTCTTCCTCACCTTAGTATTAGGGGAAAGCCTTAGACTTATGGGAGAGGCTCAAGAGGAACCCCAAATTCACCAAGTGCAAACGGTTCCCGTGGCATTGGCACCTGTGGTCCTATCCTTTGTGGAGCCAAGCTGGAACAAGTTTCTGTCTGTGACAGTGTCCTTTCAGAAACCTGGGCTGCAAACCTGAAGCCCTAGCATCACCCTTCATGACCACAGGGTGACAGTCACATTTAGGAAATGGTGTCTGATGACTGCTGGAGTCTGAGTCCCAAGGGCACCACCTGTTGGGATATCTCCAGGCTCCATTCCCACCTGTTTATCTGGTGCTGGGATGTTTTACCACATCTCTGCAAGCTGCCTTTTGGCTGTGCTGGACAGTCGCTGGGAGGCCATGCCAGCAGGGGGTGCTAGAGAGGTCCAGGGCAGGAGAGAAGGGTCCTACTCAGTTTTGTGAGCGCGGATCTTTCGTGTGTTTGAAAGTCTCAGGCCAACTTGGCCTTGAACTCTTTATGTGGCCAAGGATGACCTGGAACCTCTGATCCTTGTGACTCCATCTCCTAAGTGAAATTACAAACCAAGGTTAGAGGTATATGCCACCACACCCGGCTTATATGGTTCTGGGGATGCAACCAGGGCTTTGGTCATGCCAGGCTAATACACTGCCATCTGAGCTCCATCCCAGCCCCACCTCACGTTTTGAACCCTCTCTTGCTTTTGCTTCTGGTTACGGTCCACACTGCTCACCAATTTCCCCAGCCTTGTGGCAGCAGTTGATTTCAGTTTATGGTCTTTGTAAAACTTGAAACACCCACTCCTTGAGAGACACCAGCCACTAGCTGGCTGCCTGCCCCCCTCAAAAGTCTGAGGAGGCTTTGAATGAATGTTAGCAATAGCACCTCCTTTGAGTTCCCAGGCCTGGGTGTATATGTGTGGAAGGTTCTAGCAGTTGCTGTCTCCCGCGGTAACTTCCTGCAGTTCCTACTCCTGCAGTTCCTACTTCTTAGGGCTCCCTCTTCACGGTTGTGTTCTTTAGTAACATGCAGCTCTTGCCTCCCGACTGTCCCTGCTTGTGTTGGAATTGTTCCAGGAGTTCCCCACAAACATGCCATTTGGCTGGGTCAGGCAGTGTTGTTGGAGGTGGTTAAGAGGAACATTAACAGTCGAGGGTATGTATGGCCTCAGGGTTAATCAGAGGCATGCTTGTGACTGGCTGTGGATGAAGCAATGGGCACTGAGTGTGGGAGTGCCCTATGGCAGCCATGAGTACTGCAAAGACCACAGCCTGGGGTGACGTCTTCTGAGGGCCTGGAACCAGTGCTGGCTTCCACTCCCAGTTATAAGGGAAGAATACCAGCTGGAATCGCTACCCCATCATAGAACCAGAAACTCAGTAGTGCTGCTGAAGGACTTGGGCACCAGGCAGTGCAGGGCAGGGCTCCCCAAGAGAATGCTGCATCTGGATGAAGCATGCCCTTTGCTCACTGTGACTGTCTGGAAGAGGTCTCCAGCTGTGGCCTGGGAGGGGGCACCACAGGGGCTTACCAGGGGAACCCCAGTAAGGAAACTTCAGGAAATTGTGAAGACGGAAAGGCAACTTAAAAACCCCAGAAAATGGACCGGAAATTTTAAAAAAATCAGTAAAATGAAAAAAAAAACCAGTATAAAAGATTGATAAACTTCTAGCTAGGCATGGTGGTGCACACTTTTAATCCCAGCACTCAGGAAGCAGAGGCAGGTGGATCTCTGTGAGTTCAAGGCCAGCCCGGTCTACAAAGCAAGTTCCAGGACAGCCAGGGCTGTTACACAAAGAAATCCTGTCTTCAAAAACAAAACAAAACAAAACAAAACAAAACAAAACAAAACAAAACAAAACAAAACAAAACAAAACAAAACATTGATAGAATTGAAGGACTTTATGTATACTAACTTAGAAAACAAATAATACAAATTATTAAGATGGGGTGCCTCTCTGGTTTCTCTTTGAAACAGACTTGTAATCCAGTCATGGCACTTGCTATGTAGTTAAAGCTGGCATTGAAGAAAAAGTGATCCTCCTGCCTCAGCCTCCCAGTCAGTCCTGGTATTTTGGAAGGGCTTCACCATGTCCAGCTCCAACAGTGTTGGGGCTGGACCCTGGGCCTTGTATTTCTCTACCACTCAACTATATGGCCCGCCCTTCCCCATCACATGTGATGGCCGAGAGGCAGCTCCCACATAGCCCAGATACTCAGAGGTTGTGGTGTACACCTAACACATGTTGTGTGCAGACACATGTGACAGGGTTTAGGACATGGTATGACTCCTTCAAAGATGCAAATGAAAACATGAAGAGCTCTGGAACTCAGAGATGTGCCTGACTCTGACTCCCGGGAGCTGGAATTAAAGGTGTGCGCTACCACCATCCAGCTAAAAATTAAGATTCTAATTGAACACCTCTTCCTCAAATAATTCTCCATCCCAATGGTACAGCTGGTAAGTCCATGGGTCCTGAAGGTTGTTAGGAAATGAGTCATTCTGGGTTGGGGAGATATCTCCGTCTGTAAGTGCTGCTGTGCAGGCCTGAGGCCCTGAGTTTGTTGTCTGTAACCCCAATTGCTGGGGGAGGAGGGGCACACAGAGGCAGGTCCTGGGGCTGGCTGGCTGGCTGGCCAGTCCAGACAATTGTTGAGCTCTATCTCAAAAAATAAGATGGAAAGCAACCATGGAAGAACTTAACATTAGACTTTTGTCCTCCACACACTTGTACCTACACGGACATGTGTACACACAGGAACTTGCACACACACGCACATGTGTGCACACATACAGAAAGATAAGGAGGGGACCAGTTAAACCTTACAAAACTCTTTAGAACATAGTTGGAAACATTTCCATCCATTTTTAGAGGCAGGAGGCAGTAGTGTTCTGATATCTAAGCTGGTAACATACATTATGAACACAGAAAACTTTGGATCCACATCCTCTTTGTATACACCCCAACCACTGCTGCCCACCGGCCTCTCTGAGGCTGGCCCTGTGGTACTGGTGGTTTGGACACTGAGACCATGGTCAGATTGGCAGGGAGTTAGGCTATAACCCTGGGAACAAGGGCTGGGGTTTGGCTGTACTTTTCCAACCAGTGAGGTAAGGGAGCATTTGAGGAGTAAGCAAGGCCTCCCCAGGAGAGGTCTCAGGAGAGGCAGTTTTCACACAGGCATGGAGCCAGGTGGAATAGGCAGTGGGGGTGCCAATCCAGCCAACACAGGATGGGCTCTACAGTGCTGCCTGTGGGCCCTGGGCGGCACCAGGATTACAGCATCCCTGGAATGCTGGTTGCTCCAGCTGTGATGTTCTGGTGTGATGTTCCTGTTCCTGAGAATTCTGTATTGCCAGAATAGCCCATGATCTCAGGTCGTAAGTGGGCAGACCAGGGTGGATACATCCTCCTGGGATCTGAGTTTTTACAGGTCCGGCTTTGCCTGAAGGACTGAGAAGGGGCAGTTGGTCTCAGGGACACAGAGGGAAGGGCTGCCACCAAGGCTGGCTGGTGGGGATCGGGGGTCTCTTGGTGGGGGTCTAGTGGCTCTGGAGTCAGAAGATAAGGTCCAGCTGGGCTAGTCGGAGAGGAGATGTGGCTGGTGTCGGGTAGACTGGGGGAGTCACGGCCAGGCCTGGAAGCTCAGCTCCCTACTCAACCTGAGGCTCTAGCTTGAAAGAGTGTCCTCCCTGGTTCCAGAGTCCTCTGGAAATAAAAACCAGTAAACACGAGCTTCTGTGTAGGACCCAGCAGCCTGAGCCCCAATTTAGAGGTTATTATAAGATTTGAGCTTAGCCTGCATGACAGGGATTTGGAGTGTATGGCTGGGGGAGGCGCAGGCAAGGGAGTGGGGGCCGGACATGGAGAGCGCCTTAGACATAACATGGACACGGCTCACAAGCCTAGCCTGGTGCAGGCCTGTTTTAGATGGGACCAGAGATTGGAGTGGTGGTCCTTGCAGACTTTTCAGGGGCCCCAGGAAACAGGATGAGATTGTTCAAGGAAGATGGAAGGAGAGCACAGCCCACCACACTCAGGAGGGGAGTGGACAAGAAGGCTGGAGGTCTGTGTGCAGTGGAGGGGGCGCTCTGCTGGGGAGGTGCCTCTGCTCTCAAGCCCTGGATATTGAAGAGACTTTGTGGGAGTGAGTGAGTGTTCCAAGGCACTGTGGAGGGGTCAGTGCACCTTTGGGCCCTAAAGAATGGGTGACTGGAGCCCATGAATACAGATTTCTAATTATCCTCTGGTGGATGGTTCAGAGGTTCCTCAGAAGGTTCTGAATAGACTCAGGTTCAGTTTCCCACTGCAGAGGCTGACTGAGCAACTCTTTCTTGTGTGGTCAACTTAGTTTAATCCTCCTGGTCTTTCAGTTCTGCATCCTGGGATGGCCTTCTAGGCAACCATTACCTCTCAAATCCTTGTTTCAATCTGCTTCCAGGAGGTGCCTGGGCTGAGACAGTATTCCACCACATGGTTGGTTCTGGGGTGGGTAGTGGAGACCCCTAAGAGGTTCAACATGGCAGGTTTCCTGGTCTAGAGGGCCCCTGTGGATGCAGGGATGCAGCATCCATGGAATTCTGGCTATGGCTTGCTTTGGTTTCCCCTCATCTCTCAGCCCTATCTTGTTTCAGCTTGCCAAAGTCAATGGGAGGTACAGCTTGGCTGGTGGCTGTGACCTAAGATGGCATGTGTCTCTGGTCTGCCATAAACAAGAGGTGAGAACTTGCTGCAGTTAGCTTCATGAGGAATGTTTTGGAATGCTGGGGTGGCCTTGTTTGTACTTCCGGATGATAGTGTACTGCATATGTTGGGACAGATCTACCTTTAAGATATCAGAAAATTCTTGGTACAAACATCATGCGTCTTTTGACTTGGCTACGTTCCCTGCAACATGGGAGAAATCCCAAGGAAACTGTGGCCCCGGGGATGGCTGCTCCAAGAGCTCTGGATGTGAGCACAGAACCTCAGCATGAAGCTGGGACTGTGGCTGGCTTCCCAAAGTGAAGAGCCTTTGTGTGTTGGTGCAGGGAGTGGCACTGAGATGCCTCTTCCCCAGGGTGCTCAATCACATGGCATTGTCACACAGAAGACTGGGTTTTAATTTTTTTTTTTAATGTGTATAGATATGTCACCTGCCTTCATGCAATGCCCTTGGAGGCTAGAAGAAGACATTGGATCTCCTGGGACTAAAGTTAAATATGGTTGTGACCCATCATGTGGGTGCTGGGAATTGAACCCTGATCCTCTGGGAGAGCAGTCAGTACATTTAACCACTGAACCATCTCTCAAGCCCCTGATTTTGCTGGTGGCCTTGTCAGAGGAGCAGCAGGTGGCAACTGAAGTTCAAGGTGTCAGCCTACCTTGGAGGCAACTCCCTGATGGGTGAATCTCAGATAGTCAAGGCCCTGAGACCACAGACCCCAGACTGTCATTTGCTTCTGCTGTGCCTTTACATGTTTGCTGCTGCCATCTTTCTCTGGTATCTGACATGGTGTGAATGGGTCAGAGATCCCCACTGCCTGTAATGTAGTGTGCTTATCTCATGGAAACATCCCATTCTACTGGGCATTTTAACCTGTGGATTGTTATGAAGATGATTCCTCCCTAAGCTGTACTATCTAATTGATAATAATAATGTTAGCTTATACAGAATTTTGATGAATAAAAATAAATACAAGGAAATGTTACACAGCTAGAACACATGAGTTTCTACTAAGGAGCCATATAGACTGTGGCTTAGGTTAATGATTAAGAAAAACAATTGAGTCCCAGTAGCCCAGCTAGCTTAAATTCTTTTAAGCTTGATGTTGGGAGATACGTTCACAGGTTTTGGAGTGCATGATAGCTGAAACAAAGCTTTGAAAATAAAGTTGGACTAAGATATTTTCATCAAATAGCTTTGAGGTTAAAAAACCCAAAAAGACAATCTAAAGTTTTAGAAAGGCACAGAGTTGAATGAGGAACTCGTTAAGGTCAGGGAACAAGAACAAAGCAGCCCAACTGTCATTAGCTGACGTGCTTTTCTTGCTAGGACTGGTTGATGACCAAAGGTGATGATTAATTCCTTATACCCATTTTTGCCCTCAATGTCTCTCTCTCTCTCTGTGTCTCTCTTTTGGTTTTTTCGAGACAGGGTTTCTCTGTGTAACATTCCTGGCTGTCCTCGAACTCACAGAGAGCCACCTGCCTCTGCCTCCCAAGTGCTGGGATAAAAAAAGGCGTGTGTCACCACCACCTGGCTAATCTCCTGATACAAAAAAACTATCGATGAGTGGGTACGTACCCTAAAGATTTAAAGTACAGCTGACTGATTCTTTTTCATATATAAAAGTTTAGGTTTGTGATTCCTTTAAAATTCCTTATAAGATTACCTTTTAAGATAAGTAATAAAGTAATTGGCCCTTTCTTTGTAACTGCAAAATGCAGCCTGCCAGTAAAAGACCTTCTCAGTAAAAGACTGAGAAGAATATCTTGCTTGCCTACATGGTTAATCAATAACAAGCTGCTTGGTATGAATGTACATGGGTTCTTGGGATAATTTGTTTTTCACCTGTAATACATAGAATGTTTAATTGTGCAAGGGATATGGAAAACAAGTTTTTTACTTGTATTCATTGTAATCATTCACTTGAAAAACAGAATGTAACCACATTGTAATTTTTATATTGCCTGAAAGATTTTGCTGGGGTACATAAGCTGTAAGGGAAAGAATAGAGTTAAAATGAGTTAGAAGGAAAACATGAAGAATGAGAGAATTAGGAGACCATCAAGAGAGTTTGAAGAAGGAGAACATCGAGAGAGACAGAAGGAACATTTCTGGAGAGAGATAAGAAAAGAGAATATAGAACACAGAAGAGTAAAGAAGGAAACCATCAAGAGACAGTGTGTCTTTTTCCCTATGCCCGAGATAAAAAAAAGTCCTAGTACGTGCCAACTCTGTAGATTTGCTTTGAGCCCTGTGCTGCTGGGGGCTGGACCCGCAGGCAGCAAAATGATCTCAATTTTTTTACATTTATTTCTTTATTTTTGTGTGTGGGCAGGCTTGTGCCATGGTGTGCACTTGGAGATCAGGGGACAATTCTTGTCAGTTAGTTCTCTTTTTCTACCATATGGAATCCAAATATGGAACTCAGGTGGCCATGCTTGATGGCAAGCACTTTTACCAGATTTTTTTAAATATAAAAATACAAAAATATTTTTTTAAAAATTACATGTAAGCCAGGTGGTGGTGGTGCACACCTTTAATCCCAGCACCTGGGAGGCAAAGGCAAGCAGATCTCTGAGTCTGAGGCCAGCCTGGTCTACAGAATGAGTTCCAGGAAAGCCTGGGCTACACAGACAAACTCTGTCTTGAAAAACCAAAATAAATAAATAAATTACATGTATGCCTGTGTATTTTTGTTGGGTTGTACAAGCTTATGAGTGCAGCTGCCCACGGAGGCCTGAAGAGGGCCCTGGATCACATAGAGTTGGACTTGGCAGGTGACTGTGAGCTGCTTGACATAGGTAATAAGGAGCTGAATGTAGGTTCTCTGCAAGAATAGTACATGCTCTTAATCACTGAACCAATTCTCCAGTCCCAAAATATTTTATTTTTAAATTGCTTGGCATGGTGATACACCTTTAATCCCAGACTTGAGAGGCAGAAGCAGGTGGATCTTTGTGAGTTCGAGGTTAGCCTGGTCTACATACTGAGTTAGTTCCAGGTCAGCCAGAGCTACATAGTAAGACCCTGTTTCAAAAAAAATTATTAATTATGTGCATACACGTGTCTGTGTATGTAGTATAGGTACCCTTGAAGGCCAGGAGAGGATGTTGGATCTCCTGGGGTTACAGGTGGTTGTGAGCCACCTTACAAGGGAGCTGGGAACTGAACTGAGGTCTTCTGCAAGGCAGTATGCACTCTTAAACACTATGAACTGCTGAGCCTTCTCTCCAGCCCCCAGGGCTTGGTTTTTAACGCTCACATGTCCCAGGACACCGCTGTAGCTGAGCCTTGGGGCAACTCTACTCCCCAGAGTGCTGGTCTTCCCCCTCCATCCCTGGCCAGAGAAAACACTTTTGACAGTGTTCACTATGGAGATCCACACTGGCTCCACTCCAGGACTCTAGCTTTTTAATTTATCTTTATGACAAGTGACCCTCTCCCTGCAGGACCTCACTGCACTCAGGCTGCTTCTCTGGGTATCATGAAGATCGCAGTTGGGTTTGTCACACACAGAACCCCATGTTTTACTTCGCCTGGCCCAGCATGCATCACTGCCTAGACATTTAGATGCTGCTGGGAATAACCCCTGGCTCTAACCCTGTACCTCTGGCCTTCCATCTCCTCCCCTACTGTCCTTTCAGAAGCATGTGAGACTCAAGGTGAGGGGTAGGATTCAGGCCACTGGCTGGTGCACACATCAAACATCTGAAAAAGTATAAACAAATCAAGAAATTAGAGGAAAATCTAGCCTGCCATACAAGTCTCTGTAAAAGTCCACTCACTATAAATGGAAATCACCTGACGGGAGTGGGGGGGGCGAACATGAGAAATGATCCATAGGCCTCAGAAGAGGTTGCAGGACCCCAAGCAGAGTGGGCACAGCTGGACTGACTCAACCTTCTACATGCGATCCCATGTGCGGTTCCCCCCACCCGAGACCTGCCACAAGAGGGCGCTGCTTCCACACAGCAGCTCAGGACAGCTCAGGGACTAGTGGCTGCAGGTGGCTGACAAGGAACATCTCAGTCTGATAAAGGATCTAGAAGTGGGGCTGGGCCCCATGCCCAAGAGGAGCAGAGCACATGCCACACATATGGAGTCAAGGTGTCAGAGCAAGACTCCCTTAGCCTCTGCACTGGAAGTCGGACTCCGAGTGGACAAAGCTGGGGTTGAGTCTCACCCTCAGCTTCCCATCTCACTCCATATCCCTCCCCTAAAGACCTCCAAGCCTCACTTGCCCTCTCCTGCTTCTCCCAGAGGGATAGTGTCTAACTGTCCAGACTGAGCATTTAAGCCTCCATCCTAGCAGGAAATCTATGCCATATTCCTGTCTGCCTCCTCCATCTTGGTTAATGAGGTCTGCCTGAGAAATAAAGGCAAGGTCTTGAGTCTAGTAAAGAGCTCAGTTCCTCCCCAGCCTTCTCTTCTGTCCTCCATGTTCCCACAGCTGAGGACCCTAGTGACGTGTCCCCTCTGAAGGAAACTTCTCCCTGTCTGCAAGGAGAGTCTGTGACTCCCCAGGGTTCTTCCATCTGAGTAATCAGAGCACAGCTTCCGCCATATAGGACTCAGGACACTGGCCACTGGTGATTAAAAAGTCACACTAGGGAGGTGCAGAGATGAATCAGCAATTAAGCATTTACTGCTCTTATAGAGGACCTGAGTTCAATTCCCAACACCCACATCAGGCTGCTCACAACTGCATGGAAACCTGGCTCCAGGAGCTCCTTCACCCTCTTCTGATCTCCATAGCCACACGTGCGTGCACACGTGTGCACACACACACACACACACACACACACACACACACACAAACAAAACCACACTCAACCCCTCCCAAAAACAAACCAAAAATATCCTCACAATCTTAAATTTAAAAAAAAAAAGTCACACTAAGGACTTCGGGGGTGGAGTACTTCCACTGTAGGTGATCGCTCTCAAGCCAGCCCTCCAGTCCTGTACCCCACCCTCCTGGCTCTGAGGTGCTTTCCTCTCCAACTGTGGAACCTGGAGAGAAGCCCATTAAAGTTGTCTCCATCAGCTCCAAAAATCCAGCTGCTGTAATGGTGACAGTCCTTACTGACCTGTCACCTGATCACTCAGCATGTGCCCATCAGGGACAGACAGGCAGATAACTCCTGACTCTCCCAGGGGCCTAAGCTTGGCTTGTTCCCCACCGCATGCAGCCTCCTTGAATTGCCGTCCATCTGTCCCTCACTCTCGTGGGGACCTGCTGCCCACCTGCTGGTTCCTTTGCCTAGACCCAAGGCTGCCCTTTCACCTGTAGTGGCTGCCACAGCGTCCCCAGCTTCTGGTTTGTTATCTTATCAACAGAGGCTCCAGCGCCGTCTACTATTTTTCCAGTTTTGACTCCTCATGCCTGTTTGGGGTTACTCATTATGTGATGTGGTACATGTATTCTGATAGCATTCATCATTCAGATTAGAATGAAAGAAACTGTGTTTGCTTGGCCAGGCTATCGAGGAAAGTGGGACTATTTGGCACATTGTTGCCACTGAAAAAGCTGTATCTTGTGAATTTGTTATTCAATGAATTCTGACACTGTGGAAAGACAAATGTGTTCATCTTTATGCTTCTGACATATCCAGTGGCCACTACCCTACACTTGGACAGCCAGCCAGAGCACTGCCTGGCAGGAAGGAGGCAAGCCCATGAGCCAGGCAGAAGACGCAGCTGCCCTTGGGCAGAGGTATACACACAGGGGAGGGGGTGCCCTGAAGGGCCCTCTAGTCAGAGAAAGGGGCCAGATGCCACCCCCACACCAGCCCTGCTCCCAGACCATGCAGGTCCCCACAGGACAAGGTACGGAAGGCTGGCTCTCAGACTCCACATAAGCAAATGTGGCAGAACCATTCATGATCCCACTAGAACCCAGGACAGGGGGGCAGGTGTGGGTGGGAGGGAGAGGGCTTCTCATGTGTTTCCTGCTCTAGGTGCCCCTCTTTGGTCAGGAGCCACGTCAGGGTTCTGCCTAGACAGGCCCATCCCCACATGGGGGCATCCTCTAACCCACGATGGCCATATCCACAGTGGAGAGCACTATGACCGAGCATGTCCGAGCACACTTGATGCTCAGTGGGTACAGTGCTTGTTACCTTCTGAGGACTGGAGTTCAGTTCCCAAGTACCCACACCAGGTGGCTCACAAAGGCCTGTAATTGCAGCTCCAGATTATCTGATGCCCTTTTTTGGCCTCTGTGGGCACCCATGCACACACACATAGACACACGTTTGTACACATAAATAAATTTTTTTGTTTTTAGAATTTTACTCATTTTATTTTATGTGTATGACTTTTTCTGTTGGCATGCATGTCTGTGAACCACACTGGCTGCTCTCAGAGAGGACCCAGGTCAAATTCCCAGCTAGCACCCCATAGTGGCTCACAATCATTTGTACCTCCAATCCCAATGAACCTGATGCTCTTTATGGCCTCTATGAGCATTAGGCATGCGTGTGATATACAGACACACATGTAGGCAAGAGGCCATACATATAAAATAAAATACATTTTAAAAAAGAGCATTTTTGTTTATTTCTTACGGCATTAAAACGAACATCTCTCTCTTCCTTGAAAGGTAAACAAAACCTGGCTCCAGGAGGGCAGTGGTGGGCGGGGCCTCTAGTCCTGACCACTGGCGATTTGAAATCACGCTAGGGATCCCCAGGGAGGAGATGCTTCCACACAGGTGATGGCTCTTCCAACATCCAGTCTTCTAGGCTCTGCTGTTTCTTCCCCTCGAGCTGTAGAACCTGGAGAGAAGCCCAACAGAACTGTCTCCATCACCCTGCAAAGAGCCAGCTGCCAAAACTACCAGTCATGGAAGTTATGGGTCACCCAGGGATAGAGTGCAGAGGGTGCTGGGGAAAGGCCTGGCACGGGAGTCCCTGGTGGCCACTGTGGATGGTGAGATTCTGGGTGATTCTATTTCTGCCCACCGTGAGGCCACATAGCTTCAAAATCCCTTGCTGATCTGTAGGAACTGCTGCCAAGTGGGTCTTGGTGGGAGGTAGAGTAGCCAAACCCTTATTACCACTAAAGAAGCTAGAGCTCGGTGTTGGAGAGATAACTTAGTGGGTGAGAGCACTTGCTGCTCTTCCAGGGGACCTGAGTTCAGTTCCCCAGGCAGATGTCAAGTGGATCACAACTTTTCGTAACTCCAGCTCCAGGGGGTTCGATGTCTCTAGCCTCCACGGACACTTTACTCACATGCCCATATCCATACAGGTAGATTCATACATAGTTATGAAGAACAACAATAAATTAAACATCAGAGCTGATGCAGCATCTACCCTCTGCCCTTGGTGGCTAGACTGTTCCATTCCTGTGACTCAGGGACAAAGCATGTGGGTATCAGCTACACAGCGTGCAGGCTCTGCGTAGACAGTGAGAACATAGGACAATAGTATCCTGACCCACGTCTCAGCTTCCTAGTGGCCACCACCTGCTTCCCAGCAGCAACTCTACCTCCCACTGTCCCAATGACTTCCATTGAGTCTTCTCAGTTACTGGGGGTGGGGTGCGGGTGGTTCCCAAAGTCAGCTGGATACAGAGTCACTTCCTTGCAAGGGGAAGCCCACAGGGTTTTCTAGTCCCACGGCAGCTTTCTTTGGCCCCAGCACTACTACTTACTACTACTGACCAAAGGGACCAGATGACTCTCAGGGGCAGAGGACCACCTGGCAGCATCCCTGCCTGCCTTCTCGATGTCAGAAGCTCTGACTCCAGCATCAGGATGACCCTGTTGGGCACCTAACTACGTAGAGGTGGCAAGTACGCCTTGCACCCTCAAAGTGCACGCTAGCTGCTCAGGGTCCTTGCCATAGCCAAGGTTCCTACAGTTCTTCCGGTCCCTTGGGTTCTGCAGCTCAGCAGAGCACTGTCCATGGTTTGCCAGCTTTAACTGTTGTCCCTGTGCTGAGCAGCTGTCCCTCTCTTCAGCGGAGCAGAGCCTCGCTGAGAAGGAGCTGTGTCTAACTTGTCATCTGAGGGTGTCTCCGCTGTGGTCTTCAGAAAAGGACAGAGGTGGAGGTAGGGGAGCTAAGTTTGCTTTAGTCAAAGATGTGGTGCCTTCAACCCCAGCACTCCAAGGGCAGAGGCGGGAGGGTCTCTGTGAGTTTGAGGCCAGCATGGTCTACTCTGCAAGTTCTACAGGGCTACAGAGAGAACCTGTCTCAAAAAAATATATATATAAAAAATAAGCCTGTGCACACCTTTAATCCCAGCACTCAGGAGGCAGATAGATACAGGCCGATGTCTGTGAGTTCAAGGCCCTCCTGGTCTACATAGCAAGTTCCAGGACAGCTATGGCTGTTATACAGAGAAACCTTGTCTTGAAAAAACAAACCAAATGTGTGTGTGTGTGTGTGTGTGTGTATACCATATTATATATAATATATATAATAAAACAATCCCATTGCTGAAGCAAGGACAGTAGCATGCCAATGCATTTTCCATATGAAAAGGTTTTTCTTCTCAAGGGAAGCCCCTCGTATGTCCTCCCAGGCATGACACACCAAACTCTCCGGTAGGGCTCACCTGGTTGTCAATGCAGTGGAACTGCCAGGGCCACATCGTGTTGTACAGAAAGGGCCTCAGGTCAAACCTGTTGTCGTCAGGACTGTAGCTTTCCGCATGGTATGCTGGCGTGAGGGTTGTCATCTTGTGCCTGTTCATGGAGTACTTCGAGAAAAACCTCTTCACCTTCTCAGCCACCTGGTGGGCGAGAGACACGTGGGCTTCAAGTCAGAAAGGCAGGAAAGACTCGAGGCTAAGAGGCCTGCTTTTGGGAGACATAAACGGCCAGCAGGTGCCAGCCCTGCCCCCCGCCTTTTCCTGACAGCAACATGGAGACATATCAGCTTGGCTGACACTGGCTGAGCTGCAAAACTGTAGAGTCCTGGTTCTGACAGCCCAGTGCTGTGCTCCTGGAGGCCTCCAGGTGGGTCCATGGGCCCAGTGATGTTGTAGAATATTAGTTTAAGGCGTGTTACGTTTGTTTATGCTGTGGAACATCTGTTTAATGATGCAAAGATGAGCTGCGTTCTTTATGTTGCATTTGTTTAACTCTGTGAAGCTGTGTTACTTTGCCTGTCTAAAACACCTGATTGGTCTAATAAAGAGCTGAATAGCCAATAGCGAGACAGGAGAGAGAAATATGTGGGGCTGGCAGGCAGAGAGAATAAATAGAAGGAGAAGAACATTAAAAAAGAGGATCAAGGAGCAAGAGAACAGGAGAGGAGGACGCTAGGGGCCAGCCACACAGCCACACAGCCACACAGCCACACAGCCAGCCATGGAGTAAGAGTGAAAGTAAGATATACAGAAGGAAAGGATAAAGTCCAGAGGCAAAAGGTAGATGGGATAATTTAAGTTAAAGAAAGCTGGCTAGAAATAAGCCAAGCTAAGGTCGGACATTTATAAGTGATAATAAGCCGCCGGGTATGATTAATTTGGGAGCTGGGTGGCGGGCCCCCAAAAGAGCAAAAGAGTAAAAACAACCAGGTACACAGTAAGTCCTCTGGCCAGCGGAGTCTTGAGGCATTCTGAAGCCTCTGTACCACACAAGCACAACCGTATGGCTGGCCCATACTTGGGTTAACTTTGGGCAGCCAGAAATCCCAAGCTGGTGAAGACAACAGTGCAAAATGTTACTGTGTATGAAACGAGTTTATCCGTTTGGGGTCACCCATAGGTGGTTTGGCCTGATGTCACACATGGCTTTACCTGTCTTGGCGTCCAGCTGTCTTTCCACATGTTGATCAGTTTGCAGAACATGCTGTAGGGCCCTGCCTTGGCAACCTTCCGAAGCCTGCCGAAGACGGAGAGTTCTGAGTATGTCATCCCCATGTCTTCCTGTGGGGACAGAAGTGTGTTTAAAGCACAGTGGGGTGCTGCCAGGAGGGACCTCAGAGCCTCTTGCAGTTGGGGACTAAATGTCCAGGTGGGTGAGGCTCAACAAGGGTCGGGAGTGGGTGCCCAGCTGGGGTTCTCAGAACTCACTGGGTGCTAGGAGATGTAGGTTTGGAAAAATGACCAAGACCCTGCCTGCATGGGAGGTGAATGACTCTACTCCGAGGCTGCTCTGAGGAAGGGAACCTGCTATGAGCAACCTGGTTTCCTAGCTCGCCATCCTCACTCTGCCTCTGACCCACCCTGTCATCCCCTTCCTCAGCCCGAACCACAATGAGAAAGCTAAGTCAGAGCGTGTGAGGTCAGCAATTCCATTGGCCCGAGTGAACTAGGGTCCCGTGGCAGAAAGGTTTCCTTTGGGCAGAAGGAGGCTATGAAGGGACCCAGTGAGAAAGGGAGACACATCCACCACGGCAAAGCCACCATCGTTAGTTACCTCATCTGTCTGAGACACCTGCCCGTTGGCTAAGGGCTCCAGCTCTGCAGTGGCCGGTGCTGACAGGATGCTGCAGTTAAGACACACTGAGTCAGTCACCAGGGCTGCTGATGTGCTCGTGAGCTCTGGCAGGACGTCCCTAGACAGACTGCAGTCGGGCTGGCCATGACTGGCAGGGTCATGCCTGGGCTCATGATCCTGAGGCTTCAGGACCCAAAGGACAGTGGATCAAAGTCGGTAAGGAGGTGAAGAGCGTAGGGCAGGGGCCCTCCACTGCAGGAATATTAGTAGCTGTGGTCAGGAGACTGGACCGAGAGGGTATGGTGGGGTAGTTCGACATACCGCAGGACACTTGGGAGGACCCCCAGCCTGTGCCTCTGAGCTGCCAGGAACAAACTCTTTGTGACAACCAAAGGGACCTCCACATATTGTCAGAGGTCCCTTGCGGACACAGGTTTCCTGGCACCAGTAATGATGCTGCAGTGGCCCGATAGGCTGTGGGTGTCTTCAGCAGGTGCCACCACCAGTCCCTCTGCCCTGAGATGGCAGCACGAGAAAAGCCACTGGGAGGAATTGTCCCTTAAGACACTTAGAACTATGGGTGCAGGAACAGGAGTGGGTGGGGTCATGACTTCATGCTCCCAGCTGGAGGGTAGGGCATAGGAAGCTAAGGAGGATGGCCGAGTGGGGCAAGGGTGGCTTTGGTGACCCAGGAGTCGCAGGAGCACTCACATCCGCAGAGCAGGAAGCTGGAAACGCTCGGCGCAGAACTGGACAAAAGCTCTCAGGTCTGTCTTGCTGATGCCGCCTATGGGGTTGATGTCCGCACTGGAGCAGTCATACTTGGTCAAATAGCCGAGGAGACTGCCAGGGAGAAAGGATAGTGTCCCCATGGTTTCTGGGGTACTGCTGGCTATGAGGTCCATCAGTGCTGGCCAAGGGCTCCCTTCTTCCAGGGGCCCAGAAGTCTGAAGCCCAGCATAACCCAGGCCCTGGAGGAGGCCAGCAGGTTGACATTGGGCACACTGTGTAGACATCTTTCTTGGCTCAGAATGCTTGGGTACCACCATCAGCTGACTGGGAACAGCTTGTTTAGAAGGCCAGAGACAGCTAGGTGGAGCTGAGGGACAGAGGTTTCAGAAGGGGAGACAGAAACTTGCACAAGTGCACACTCAGCCTGATATAAAGCTCTGATCTGGAGCTTTGGCTCTGTGACCTCACATAGTAAAAAGGGCCCTGAAGATGTATTGAGGACTCCAGACAGAGATGGACCAGGATTACAGGGTGGGTTTGAGAAACAGCTCCGGGTCTCCTCAAAGGGATTAAGAATCAGAGTCATGGCCAAAGGGGCCATCAAGGTGCTGATGGTGTGAGGATACGGGAGGGATGGGTTGGCGGTGGATGTAGGGCGAGCCTCCAGAGGCCTGGGGGAGGAGCAGCTGCCCTGCAGTGACCGTGAGAACACACAAGTCAGAGCTCACACACCTCCTAACCCTGCCCACCTGCCATAGCTCTGCCACAGGCCACTGTGTTCCCTGGTGAGACCCCCCCACTCCTGGCCACACAGGAGTTTCTGCTGACCCAGTGGCTCCAAGCTACACTGGCATATAGTGATGAATCTACTAGCCTCGGTGAAGTGTCTTCAGGTAGAACAGAGGGATGGTGAAATGGCGGTGGAACTCAGATTGCCACCAGCAGAGACACAGGCCCGTAGAGGTGCTGACAACACATCCTGCTCTCCTTCTTCTTCCATGGGATAGACCACTCTCCATGGCCTCATGGCCCCTGGCAGGACTCTGGCCTTCCTTCCTCTACCTCCTGCTAGCTGACATCAACCGTCAGCCATGGTTGCCTCGAGTGTGTCCTGTCCATTGTTCTGACCTTACTTTGATCTTCTGTTAGCAAGAACATTCCCCACCCCAACGCACCCTCACTCACCTGTGTGTCACCCGCAGGCCTGGGACAACAGCCCTCCTTCAGAAGGCATCCACCAAGTAGCTTGCCTAATATCGGGAACCCAGGCTTGTAGGGCTCCCCTGTCCTTCCCTGACAGAGGTCCCTGGGCCTAAGCTGTGTGTACAGATGACATGGTTGGTGCTGAAGTCCTGCATTCCTTCTGGGAGGTGGGGTTTCCGGCAGGTGTCAACAGAAGGTGCCTGCCAGCCTGGGTTTACTGGTACCCCAAATACTGAATGACCAGCTGCACAAGAGGTGGCCCTTTATACCAGCTGTCAGCAGGATGTGGAACTGGATGTATCCCTTGTATCATCATTGGGAGCAGGCTTGGCAAACTGTGCCAGGCTGCTCTTCCTTACCCAACCTCACTGCCAATCTGTTTACAACTCTACACCAAGTCCCTAGTCCTCTAGCAAGCCATCAAACACTCTCACGTAACTCACTGGGTCCGAGATGCCACAGGCCCCCACCTATCGTCCTTACGGCCGTGTCTCATCATCTCTCCCAAGCTCTTCACTCAATGCTTCTCTTGGCACCAGCTGCTTTACCCAGCATTTCCCCACTGTGTGAGCAGCAGCAGCTAGGTGCTGCGGCAGAGGGATGGCAACGCCACTGTGCTCCTGTCTCATCCTCTCAACCCCACCCCCACTGGTGATTCCTCTCCCTCCTTCACCAAGGAGAAAAAGAACAGTCTCGGGCACAAGGGGATGGCTCTGTGGGTAAAGCATTTCCTCCACAAGGATGAGTGTTGTGGGATATCTGTACACTGTGTGAAGATACATTGCTGTGATTGGTTCAATAAAGAGCTGAATAGCCAATAGCTAGGTGTAGGCAGGACTTCAGGGCAGAGAGAGGAAGTAGGAGA
Organism: Peromyscus aztecus; assembly: GCA_902168405.1. NCBI lineage: Eukaryota > Metazoa > Chordata > Mammalia > Rodentia > Cricetidae > Peromyscus > Peromyscus aztecus. The sequence goes on from CABHPQ010166099.1 coordinate 35,642, forward strand.
TAATCGAGGCACCAGGGAGACGCCAAGGAGACATGGAGGGAATTGGACATACTGAATTAAAGAAAGGTAAAAAGCCACGTGGTAAAATGAAGATTAGTAGAAGCAGGTTAGTTTAAGTTATAAGAGCTAGTGGGACAAGCCTAAGCTAAAGGCCAAGCTTTCATAATTAATAAGAAGTCTCATGTCATTATTTGGGAGCTGGCTGGCAGGACAGAAAAAGACTTGTTCAGATCCCAGCACCCACATAAATCTGGACACAGCAGTACCATCTGTGATCCTGGCACTCCTATGGAGAGATGGAGACAGAATCCCAGAACCTTGCAGGACAGCTAGCCTGGAGTCCACAGTAGTGAACAATGACAGCCTGCTTCAGACAGGTAGATGGTGAACACTGACACTGAAGTTGTCCTCTGACCTCCACACACATGCCATGGCACATGCTGGCTGCACGCATGCGCACACACACACACACACAAATAAAAATAAAAAAAACCCTGCTATCTATGGTGACACAATCCTATAATCCTATTCTCAGAAGGCAGAGGCAGGAGGATCGCTTCCAGTTTGAGGGCAGCCTGGGTTACGTAGTAAGTTCGAAGCTACCCTGTGCTTCATAGTAAGGAGCTGTCTCAAAATCAAACCAAATGAAACTATGGAATAGGGGGTATATGTGTATATTAGTGTGTATATGGGTGGTTGGGTAGATGGATAGGTGGGTGGATGTGTGTATGTATGGGTGGGTGGATGGATAGATAGATGGTTGGGGGTGTGTGTACATATGTATGGGTGGGTAGGTGGATGGATGAATGCACTGGTAGATATACAGACGTGTGGGTGGATGGATAGGTGGGTGGATGTGTGTATGTATGGGTGGGTGAATGGATGGATTGGCAGGTGGATGGGTAGATGGTTGGGTGGTCAGAGTAATGGATGGACAGATGGGTGACTCAACTCATGGATAGACAGACTGGTGAAATGACAATTGATGAATACATGATGTTTTTAAATTCCTCAACTAATGAGGAGCACGTGAGAACAGTTAGGAGGTAAAGTGGCTCACCTAAGGAAAGCAGGGAAACCGAGCCTGGGAAGGGGATCTACCAGTCTCCACTGCTGGGTCTAAGGTCAGGTGGATTCTGGAAACAAGAGGGCCACTGGATGTTTGGGTTTTTTGTTTGTTTTGTTAAGATTTATTTATTATTATGTATACAGTGTTCTGCGGGTATATATGCCTACACACCAGAAGAGGGCACCAGATCTCATTACAGATGGTTGTGAGCCGCCATGTGTTTGCTGGGAATTGAACTCGGAACCTCTGGAAGAGCAACCAGTGCTCTTAACCTCTGAGCCATCTCTCCAGCCCCTACTGGATGTTTTTTAAGCAAGAGAAAAAGGCATTTGTCTTCAATTCACACAGAAAAGCAGCTGTCTTGTTAGGAGTGGGAAACTGTTTGCAATGAAATAACCTGTGATGCATGGGACAGGAAAGGAGGAGGTGAGGGGAGCCTGTGGGGCTGACAGGAGAGGAGGCAGGTCAGAAATGGAAGCAGCCTGCGCTGGATGAGAGCGGGCTGGGCTCGGAGCAGATAGCGGTTTCTTGGTCTGCAGTCTCTGGATATCCAGATATTACAGGGAGACTGTGTCTTGAAAGGACCAAACTTCCACCAGAGACTTCGGGTGTCATCAAGGCAAGTTCCCCAGCCACACCCACCTCTCATCCACATTGGCAGATCCAAGCACAAGAAGGCCACCTCGAGCGCCCCGGGACCAGAGGCTCAGCTGAGCAAACAGGTAGGCGAGGACCATCCTTATCCGAGCCTGGATGAGGGAAGAAGGCAGTTACCCTGTGCCAGGACCCAGGAAGCAGCTGGACTACGATGCAATCCTAGCGCGGGAGCAACCAAGTCAGAACACAACACAGGATGAATCAATCTGTCCTGTGCCGGGGTGGTGGTGGTGGTGGTGGTGGTGGTGGGGAGCCTCCCATGCTCCTCCTGTACCAGTCCACAGCAGGGTCATAGCACAGTAGGGTCACAGCAGGAGGCAGGCACTGAGTAGTGGTAGCCAGGAAGATGCTCAGCAGTGCCTTCCACACTATTTACCATTTGCCATGCACACATGGGGCAAACAGAGATGGTATTACAACAGACAAGCCCTGGGACCTTTCCTCTCCCTGTTGACACACGGCATGTAGGCTAACCAAGGTAGCCCAGGGGTGGGGCAGGGCCAGTCAGGCCAGGGCTGGATGAAATGCACAGGTAGGTCCCCACATACACCTGTGTGTGGTCATGCTCCAGCGCACAGCCTCACCAAGGCTCAGATGGGCACATACTCGGCACACACTTTCCCATGTGCTCACACTCACAGACCTGCAACCCAAAGCATGGCTGTGTGGCCAGCCTCTCTAGTGAGGCTTACAGGCGGTTAACCCAGCACTGCCCATCACATCCCCAGGCTCCCTGTCTTTTACTGACTTCCCCTCCACACCCTTGTGAGGATCAGGGCCAGGCTCAAACACTTACCTGCACATTCTGCAAGGCCAGGTTCTCCCTGCTGCTCCCCCCGTGTGCTGAAAACCGAGGGAACTTCCGGGTCACCAGGCTGAAGATGCCCAAGACGGCCTTCACGGCAGTGTCAATGCTCAGACTGATGTGGTAGCTGGAAGGGCAGGGGTGAGAGCGGTCAGCACAGGTGTGCTAAGACATGCTCTTAACTACCTTTAGAAAACATTTCTTTGGCCTGGGTAGAGTGGTGCACGCCTAAAATCCCAGCACTTGGGAGACAGAGGCAGATGGATTTCTGTGAGCTCCAGGTCAGTCAGAGCTACAGAGTGAGACCTATCTCAAAAAGGAAAAAAAATTCACTTGGGTCTGGAAAGATGGCTCAGTAACCTCATGGTGGCTCACAACCACCTGTAACTCCAGTGCCAGGGGATTCGACGCCCTCTTCTGGCACTCATGTGCACATGCCCACACTACGTAAATAATTAAAAATAAAAATCTTCTTATCACATGTGTGGGGGCAGGGCACATATTCCATGGCAGGTGTGTGGACATGAGAGAATAACTTCTGGGAGTCAGTCTCTCCTTCCAGCATGTGGGTGCAAGGGACTGAATTCAGGTTATCACACTTGGCGGCAAACACCTTTACCTACTGAGTCCCCTTGCTGACCCTCAATTATCATCCCAGAGCATGTGACTCAACCGTGGTCAGCCCAGTCATGACACTGTAAAACCAGGACTACTCGCCATCTAGTTTCAGAACTCACCACTCCAGAAAGAAATCCTGCCTAGCAACCATCATTCCCTGCTCCCACCCGCCCCAGCTTGACAATCGCCAATCCACTGTCTGGACTGATAAACCTACTATGGATACGCCGGGCTGGGCAACTCACAGCAACAGAGTTGTGCACGTCATAACCTTTGATACCTGGCTTTTATCACTCAGCATGACAATTCCAAGGGTCACGTATGCTTCAGAGGCACGCCACACCTTTTCACATCGGAGTAATACTCCAGTGTGGACAGATGACATTTTGTTTAGCTATTCATCAGCCAATGGACGTTTGGGCCATTTCCTCCTCTCACTACTGTGACAAAGCTGACAACCAGGGGCGTCCTGTAGAGGTAACTGTTTGGGCTTCTAACTCCTTTGGGCATAAGCCCAGGTACGGAACTGCTGGCAGGGAGGCTTTTGGCCGTACCCAGCAATGTGACAGGCAGTTTCTTGGTTTTCCGAAGAGCCGGAATAAAAGAATATTCTAGATGAGGTAGAGTCACACCTCCTGGAAAAGTCTCCTCGATCCTCCCCACACAGCCCGCGAGCTGCGTCCAAAGACTGCTGGACCAGCTCTATGGTATCTCGCTGACAGTAGGTGACCTGCAATTGCACCTAGGGGCAGGGCTGGGTGACGGATGTTTATGTGTGTACACGTGAACGGTACAGTCTGGACTCAAACCCACAGCAGCATTTCACTCAGCTGCCAGGTGCACACAAAGACACTGCAGCCACGGGCTTGTCACCAGCTCTGACCTTTGCCACGGTGCCAGCCTGAGCTCGGCACAGGATGGAGTCCTACCTTCCAATCTGTTGAGCCAGTTCCGTGGCCCTGCTGTGGGTCTCCCTGGAGGAGTTCTCACTGGCCATGTAGCAAGTGGTGAGCAGGCGTCCGCAGAGCTCCTGGGGATCTTGTGGGGTGTAGCTGTTCTCGTCCACCAGGCTTTGGATGTCTGTCAGCACTTGCTGATCTGGAGCCACCATGGCAGGATGAGAACCACTGTCTGTGCACAAAGTCCTGGCCTCCCTCCCAAGTGCCCACATCTTCCAAGTGTCAGCCTCCGCCCACCTCCCTGGGGCCCACGTAGGTACCAGGTACCCCTGGTCTTATCTTGAGCTCCCACACATCAGTCCCAGTCCATCCCTGGAGCCCACCTAGTTATCCCTCAGTCTGTTCAGTTCCCACAGTCCATCTCCCATGTTCCCTTGCATCTAACTCCCATTGATCACCCAGAGACCACCAATCTAGCCTGGTCCATTGCCCAGGGTCCTAAAAAAAATGAGCAAGTCCCTCTCTCAGGTGCTTGCACACTGGTCCCTGTGCTCACAGGGCTAGCTGTGCTAACACACTGATCTGTGCGTTAACACACACTAGACCAACCTATGGTCTGTGCTGGGCTAACTCTCTGCCCCTGCACTGCACTAACCCAATCCACGGCTCTGCACTGCACTAACCCACGGCTCTGCG
>CABHPQ010166099.1:40395-58550 GCA_902168405.1 Peromyscus aztecus
CTCTGCGCTGCACTAACCCACTGCTCTGCACTAACTGAGGTCTGTGTGGGGCTAGCCTGTGTTCTGTCCTGGGCTAACCCTCTGCTCTTGCACTGTGCAGGCTATTCTTAGTGCCACTGCACCCATGGTGAGATACGGACTTGACCTAGGTTGCCAGACTCCAAAGCCTATGTGTGTCGTGTGTGTGTGTGTGTGTGTGTGTGTGTGTGTGTGTGTCCACCACTGCCACCAGGGCTGCACTGCTGACAGACAGTGGCAGGCAGACAAGGCCACATCTGCTAACTGCCCAGGAAAGGCTGTTACTGGCCTGAGTTCTGGGACCTGAATAGGACAGACAACATCTATACTCAGCCATGAAGCCTCCCTCACCCACAGTACCCATGACCTGGGTTTGTCCTTCACTCCCTGACTGGTTCCCAACCTGACTCTCTTCTCAGATCAATGGACATCATGTCACCTACTTCCGCTTTGCACAGCCTCGCAGACCAGGCAGCACATGGAGTAGACGACGCAGGCGCTGGCCGCACTATCCACACCGCCACTCAGGGGCAGGAAAAACCCAGCCTGGAAGGGGCCGACCAAGTACAGTGTGAACCGAGCTGCGGATAGGCTGTGCCCCACCCAATCTCCAGCCTAGCACCACCCTGTGAGCCCCAGACTCCTACAGGAGCACAGGGCTCAGCATCATCCCTGGGGTGGGCAAATGACCCACTTGTATGACAGGTTTCCTAAAGGGCAGGAGATGCCACTCTGGGTCCCAGGCTGTCTTTCTGACCCTAGATGTGCACACATTGGGAGATGTGGGAGTTCCTCTGCCTTTCAAAAGCTCCACAGACCACCACATGGCTTCAAAGTGGGCTTCAGCCATCGGGCCTCTGGCCAGTTCAGATACACACCCCCGAAGAAAAATATCACTAACCCGCTCTAGATTCACACACCAACCAGGAGAGCACCTGGGGGTGGGTAGGAACTAAACACCCTACCTGTTTGCTCCGTCGAAGGAAGTCCCAGAGCCAGCAGGCAGGTCCGAGGCTGCAGGAGATAAGAGTGTTGAGTCTGGAGGCACAAGCCTGGCTCACTGCACCTGTACAGTGGTCCTGCAGGGGGCCCCCAAAGGCTGCGCAGAGACACAGCCCTGAGCCTGGGCTCTTGCTGGGCCATCTGCTATCATAAGCACTTCATGTCAGTCTGGGCATTTTGGTTCTAACAAGTCTGGGGGAAACCCCAGAGATATACCACATGAAATGGGCACACGGAGACCTGGCTTAAGGACACAGTACAGGGAGACCACCACACAGTACCCACTGAAATGGGCATACACAGGGCCTCAGAGCTTAAGGACACAGTACAGGGAGACCACCCTAGGCAGAACCAGGTAGCCTGGCCTCATCAGCCAGAGTGACTCTTTTTTTTTTTTTTTTTTTTTTTTTTTGGACAGGGTCTCACTATGTAGCTCTAGCTGACTTAGAGCTCATTATGTAGCAGCCACTGCATCTTAACTCCAGTGAAGCATAGGGTCCACCCTAGGCAGATTTTGGGAATCCTTGCAGCCCTCACCCCTGGCAAACGTTGGTGGCCACTGGGACAGTGGTGGCCAAAAAGCAACAGGATCCAGACCGGGGGTACCTACCTTATCTCCTCCTCAGGACTGTGGTACATCCACTCCACAGGTTCTGACACCAGTTCCAACAAGTCTTCACTGTCCGAGAGGGCAAAATCCACCTTCACCCGGGGGTATGGGCTCACCCTGCTTGCCTGTTGCGGGAGGACATGAGGACACAGTGACAGCTGCAGTTTGGAGCCTTCACAGGTGAGGAACAGGGCCCCAGCAGCCACGGGAGACACAGAAAAGCCCACGGGGAAACAGGATGGACTGATCGAAGTTGACAGGCGCTGACAAGGGCTTGCCAGGGCAGAGAAGTGACAGACTTTTCCCAGTACTGCGGGAATGGGAGGGGGAACAGCCACTCAGGCAAGCAGTCTGATAGCTCTTCAGCAGTCTGAACATGAGGGCCCCGTGTGAGCTGGAGGACCTATTCCTGGACAGATACACCCAGGAGAAAGGAACCCATGCTCACTCCAAACTCTGGAGGCGGGGTGGGCACCCAGTGGTATGGCCACTGGGTGGAGTATTACTGTACCCTGAAACAGGGCAGAATCCCATTATGCTTCCACATAGTGGGCCCCAAGGATACTATACGTAGTGAGAGGAGCCGGGCACACAACAGCAGCCACGGTTCAGCACCATCTCTGGCCCCACAGCCTTGGTCAAGCCCACAGCATACTGGACTATGAGCAGGGCCTGGCTGAACACTCGGGCTGGTGTTTCCCAGGGCACTTACCTCCAGGTTCCGAGATGAGATCTCTGCCCTGTAGCTCCGGACGTCCTCCAGGTCCAGGGTGGCAGTGAGGACCTCCTGGATGGGGAAACGGAGAGAAAGCACCCGACTGCTGTCCCACGTGAATGGATCGGACGCTTCACAGCAGGGGCTGGGCATCTGCTGCCCCTAGCAGGGTGAATGGCACCACTACCCTCTTGAACATTTTCTCCTTTTAAAAAAAAGTACTCTAAATGTGTGTGTATGTGTGTGTATGTGTGTGTCCTGAGTGTTAGGTGCAGGTGAGTGCAGTTTCTGTTGAGGCCAGAAGAGGGCACTGTTGTTCTAGTGCTGGAATGAAAGGCGGTTGGGAGCGGCCCGACATCAAGGATGTCACCTGAACTCTCCTGCTGCGTCTCTGGTTGACACCGGAACCTCAGCTACATTTAGACATTTCCCGGGGACACACCAGTTACAGCAGGGGACACAACTCTGTCAGTAACAGGGACAGGGGAAGTTTCAGGAAATATTCTTCTAAAAGACGCACGGAAAACAATGACTCCTTCTCCAATTCTGAACATAGTGACTTATAGATGGGATGGCAGGAGCCACTGGAGCCATCCTGTGACCAGAAAATCAAGCCAACACAGAGGAAGGCAGAGCGGGAGAACAGCGTGGGGAGTAACATGGCAGTCCACACGCACGTCTTCTAGGCATTGAGCATGCAGCTCACCAGGCCCTCTGAGGACTGTGTGGCTCCTAAGGCGGATCAGTACGTTTGTGCGGGGCCGTCCTCTGCCTTCCTGTCTCTTCTCCGTGTCCTCACACCCCTCTGCCAAAGGACTGTGATGACACTTCCACCCTGTCCCTCGCCTGGCTGGCCTCATAAAGCTCCTCCCCACGAGAAGTAAGGGGTTTCCTCTATCACTCAGGGCCCAAGTGGGATGTGATGGTTAACACTGATTGTCAGCTCGATGCAATCTAGAATTACCAAGGAAACAAATCTCTGGGTATGTTTGTGAGGGAGTGTCTGATTGGGTTTACTGACGTAGACACACTCTGAATGTGGGTGGCACCAGCCTGTGGACTGGGGTCCCAGACTGAATAAAAAGTAGAAAGTCCTGAGCACCAGCCTTCCTCTCTAGGCTTCCGGCTGTGGATGTCATGTGACCGGCTGGCTCACACGCCAGCTGCCACACCTTCCCACCATGATGGCCTGCTAGCCTCAAACTGTGAGCCCAAGTAAACCCTTCCTCCCTAAAGAACTCCTGTCAGGTAATGCCACATTAGAGAAAAGTGACTAATGCAGGCATGCCCCCCCCAACGTGTGCCGTCCAAGCCATGGGGGACTGACAGATCTTGGATGGGCCAGATGCCCTGAGGATAATGTCCCCAGTTAAGCCTGATGGTCACCATCCCTTATGACAGGACCAGGCCTAGTGTCTGCTAACCCCTGATTGGGGGGTTTCATCCTGTCAGCCTCCAAAATGAGTCAACCATGCTCAATAGCCCTGTGTCCCAGACACTGTGGTATCTGCCCCAATGTGCTCACTTCAGCCTGGGGTCCTCCCCCATAGCTCATGCCCAGCAGGGACATTTTCCTCTGCTCTGTTCAGCCAGAACCTGCCCTAAGGGGATCCCTCCTCACAGCTAGGGGAGAGGGACCTATACAGATGAGCAGTCAACTGACTGGGCAGGTGTGAAGGCCGCTCCCCATCCCCATGCTTGGCTCATTACCACATCATCCAATGAGAACTGAGTGCCCTGGGCAAAGATGCTCCCATTCATGGCAATCATGGCACAGCCATCATAGTAGAGACGGTCACCGTCGCAGCCCTTCTGGTTGGCTAGCAGGTAGATGCCACCATTCTAGAAGAAGCAGAGGTAACAGCAGAGCTATCAGTGCTTTATATAACCTGTGACTGCCACTAGTGCTGAACAGGACACCTAGATGCCCCAGTCCGCCGTTCTCCACCCAGTCCCAGGTTGCCATCGGCATCCAGACTCTGACAGATACAGCAGGTGCAGGTGGGGACACAAAGCCCCACGGCTCCAGTTCACGTGGCCTTGCCAGGTGTTGTGCTGAAATTTCCTCAAAATTGAAACATCAGGAAGTCAATAATGTACAAGTCTCAGGAAGTTCCTGAAACCTAGCAGATGCACAAGGCCCCTCCTCTCCAAGGTCCCATAAACAGTAAGGACTGCTGAGAGGCCCTCAGACCAGCCAAGCTGCCTGGAAGACTCTCTGATCTGTCAAAGTGCCTGTAAATTGTGAAGAGTGCTCCAGGGTTCTAGCTTTTATGAACTGTCTATGGGACTTTGGTGATGCAGCTGCCTCTGATTCATCCCTGCTCCTGTCTGTAACCCCTTACCTCTTGCTGAGTAATTCCAATAAACTCACTGGTTTACCATGGTGAACTTTGATGGTATTGTTACTTTGGTCTATCATCGGTTCCCTATCTGGGGTGAGTAGACCTGCTGAGTCTTCTTGAAATAACGTCACATGACACCAGGTGTCGGGCCTCCCACAGAACATCCACTTTTACTTTCCCTCAGCTCACAGTGCAGTACTGCTGTCCCTATATGACAGGGCCACTGCAGCTAGGGCAGTGTGATGGGGCAGCATTGAGCTTCAGGGCCACCAGGAGCACTGGTGACCGTGGGTGACCTCTGTGAGGGATAGATGTTATCTCCTATCTGTGCCCATCTTCAACCTGGGGCAACTCTATCTGCACCAAGGACTAACAGTACTGCTCCACTGTGTCCAAGGTCAGTGGCAGGTACATGCAAGTTGGTACGTGTCTCCATGACAATCGTGGGCAGGAACACATCCTGGTTCTCTGTCCTAGCAGTGTCAACAGAATCTGCTTTGAATGACGGCAGTTAGGGCCTGGTGATACCAGGAAGAGAAACCTGGGAGGGACCAAGCATGTATGGAATGCAGCCTCAAACCACAGCCTTAAGTATGCACCGGAGGTGGCTGAGCCCTGCCCCAGGTGCCGTTGCTCTTGGGGGCTCCTCTGATAATGCCTTAACTTGTGACACTGCTCTATCCACCCTGCCCAATGCCCACCTTGGAAGTGGCCATGGTCACCAGATCCACCCTGGTGTGGGCTTTGCGTAGTACGTGGTGGCTGCCTGAGGCGTTGGTGAAGATCTCCACACCATCCAGGCCCATGTCGATGTGGGGGCTGTTGAAAGAGGCAGGTGGAATGGCTGCTGGGCTCCTGTGACCCCTCAGCTCTCTAGGGGGACCCCCATGGTTAAGGCCACGACCTCAAGAGGCTGCAAAGCCTGGGTCTTCCCACCGGTCAGCTCAGGATGGGGAGTGGATGGCGTAGAGAGCTGGCTGACCTGCGCGGTGTCCAGAGCTCCTCACAGACCTCGCTCCCAACACAGGTGTCCCGGGTAGCCAGTACCACATCTCCGAAGGGCACAGTTTCCTGCAGTGGAAAGAAAAGACCACTTTTGATCCCAGGGCTGCTTACTGGGCTATACACTGGCCTCCGACATCTTGAAGGCTACCATACTGTTCCAGGTCCTCGCTAAGGCTTTCCTCACCTTGGGTGTGCCAGCCCCAGCCTATTCGACTTCTGCTGACCCCAGGCTCTCCCATTTCCCTGCTCAATGACCACAAGACACACAGCTCTACTATGGCTGCAGCAGGTCCTTTCCTCCACTCCATCTCCTGGCACCAACAATGTCACCATTTACCAAGGAGCAAGCGAAGTGAGGACCCCAGGTCCACAGCACAATGAGAGGGATGAAGCTCAGAGATGTGCCTGCCCATTGCCGGCTGGCTGTGGTCTCCTAGAACTGTCCCGGAATCACAGTCTACCTCTGCCGAGGGCTGGCTGGCTCCTGCAGCCTGGCTTGCAATCAGCGCTCCTGTACTCACTACGGAAGTTCCGCTCTGTGTTTCCCATCTACCCAGCTACGCTTTGACTCCACCCAGGAGCTCCTCCTGTGCCCACCCTCAGCCTGCACTGGCAGGAAACCCTGGGAAGGATGCACCTGCTTTGTCAGGTCCTGTAACATCCGAGGGAGGACATATTCCTCAGTTTGCCTGAAAGGAAAGAATCAAAGCATGGCAGAGCTGAGGTGAGGTCCTGGGAAACAGGAAGCACGGCACAGGTGTGGGCCCTCAGTCTAACCATGCCATGCTCCTGAGAGTGCTGTGTCCTCAGAGGCAATGCCACCCCTTCACACAGACACTGTAGAACTCATGCATACTGGAGTGTCTCTGCCTCTCAGTGTTTTCTGCAAGACTGGGGGAGGGGGGACTAGAATCAGGTCGCCGCTCCAAGGGAGAAATCAGGGTTTCTCCTCACCCTGGAAAAGTCCTGTGATGTTCACCCACAGACACAAGCACACCCACCTTACCAATGAGACAATAGGGTTACAGTCTACAGCCTTTGACAGGCAAAGTATTTACCACACACAGCTTTGATCTAGGGAGTCTCAAAGATCTACTCCAGTGGACTTAATTATATATATATGTATATATATATATATATATATACATATATATATAAACCTATATAAAAAGCTAACATTTCTGACTTCAAACAAGCCACTGTAAGGCACACTGCTCAGACACCAAACGCAGACTGTTCTATTCACTTTAGAAATCGTGGTGTGTGGACACAATGCCAGAAGTCATGGAACTGAGTGGACAGGCCTCTCCCGCCCCCTCCCCCATCAACAGAGGGAATAGAAACAAGATGCCCACAGACCCCCTCATGGCCACACCATCCTAGAGGAGTCCTCTGACCCCATCTGTAGGTCAGGAAGCAGCAATGTTCCTAAACCAAAATGTTGGTGAGCTATCAGTACATGCGTCCTCACCTTTATCAACTCATGCAAAGATCCACTGCGTACTGACCTGTGACCCTAGCACTGGACTATAGTATAAGATCCCATGCCAACAAACCACAAAACAGAACAATAACAAAATACCCTTATTATTATATAAAGTAAAAAGTTACTGGGTGAATGGCCTTTCTGCACTCTGCCCCATTTATGGGTCATCTGAGGATGGACCAAACAAGTCCCAGGAAGGGCAGGAAGATGCTAGGAAGGCCATTTCTTTTTATTTTATTTTTTATATTAATTTATTCTTTGTGTGTATAAGTATATGGGTGTGCACATGCCATGGTGCTTGTGTAGAGGTTAGAGGACAACTTTCAGGAGCCAGCTTCTTCTGGAAAGGCCATTACTTAAGATATTTTTAAAATTTGTATTTATGTGTGCACACGTGTGTCTGTCTGTGTGTAGGCATGTGTATATGAGGACAGGTGCTCACAGACGCCAGAAGAGGGCATCAGATCCCCTGGAACTGAAGTTACAGACAGCTGTGAGCTGCTTGTGGGTGCTGCAAACTGAGCCCAGGTCCTCTGGAAGAGCAACCAATAAGTGCTCTTAACCCCTAAGCCATCTCTCCAGCCCCTCATTCTTAACTTGATTATTAGTTGTTTTTTTTTTTTTTTTTTTTTAGATAGAGTCTCACTATGTAGCCCTGGCTGGTCTGGAACTATGCAGACCAGCTTGGCCTTAAATACACAGAGCTCAGCCTGTCCCTGCCTTCTGTATGTTGGGATTAAAGGTGTGTGTCACCTATTCTAATACATTGTAATTGGACAATATAGCACTCTCATAACACATCCAGAACACAGAAAAAGAAAACAACTTCATAATATTAAGACCAAAACACAACACAAGAGATACACCACTCCCCAACAAAACAAAACAAAACAGTAAACCTCTAACACAGCACGGGCATACAATTCTAGAAAGTAAGCCAATTTCTAAATAAACCTTAACAAATTCAATCCAAGTCTTTTGCTTGTTTATTGTTTTGGCTTTTTTGAAACAAGGTTTCACAGTGTACTCCTGGGTGTCCTAGAACTCTCTCTGTAGACCATGCTGACCTCAAACTCACGAGATCCACTTGCCTCTGCCTCCTGAATGCTGGGATTAAAGATACCGCCTGGCTGAATCCAAGTTTAATGTCCCACATTCACTTGGAATTTAAGCAAAGGCACAAAGGTTTACTCTCTCTGTTCACCTGACATATTTGGACTTCAAACTGGACTTCAACATTCATTCTCCGTTTTAAAAAGGCAGAGCTGTAGAGATGACTCAGCAGTCAAGAACTGAGTTCCGTCCCAGCAGCTGTGAATGGCAGTTAACAACTGGCTGTACCTCTGGCTCCAGAGGATCCATTGCCTTCTTCTGGCCTCTGTAGGCTCTGTATTTATGTGCACATACCCCCCCACAGACACAAACACATAAATAAAAATAAAATGTTTTTTAAAATTCACAGTGAAAACCAAGGGTGGTGGAGACATAAGTCTGAAGCCAAATGGAGAAACTCAAGGAGATTTCTAGTTAGTTAGAAGGCAGGCAAAAATCCAAGCCTTCTGTTCTAGGAATAATCTAAAATGTTATAGAAACGCTGGCTGTTTCAGCAAAAGTGAAGAAGATGGACTGAGAAATGTAAATATGGAAAGAAATCACATCAGGTGCTCCTTATGCAAGAGTTCTACTTGACGGAAAAGCAAAGGAAGTCAACACAATTACAAGGCAGGGCCAGAATTCACAAGCCCCTCAAATACACAGCAACCCTCAGAATCCAATCCTTTTCCTAGGTCAGCTGTCAACCACTTAAAAGTATAATGCTAAAGACCCTGTTCACAGGGGCAATAGCCAATTATAAACGGGGTAACTGTGGTGGTCTGAATAAGAATGGCTCCCATAGGTTCATATACTTGGATGCTTAGCGAGTGGCACTATTTGAAAGGATTAGGAGGTGTGGCCTTGTGGAGGAAGTGCGTCACAGAGGGTGGGTTTTGGGATTACAAAAGACCAAGCGAGGCCCAGTGGCTCTCCTCTCTTCTTGAAGCCTGTGGATCCGGATGTAGAACTCTCAGCTGCTTCTCCAGCACCATGTCTGCCGGCATGGCACCATGCTCCCTGCCGTGATGATAATGGACTAAATCTCTGAAACTGCAAGCAAGCCCCAATGGAATGTTTTCTTTTATATGAATTACCACTGTCATGGTGTCTCCTCATAGCAACAGAAAACTGACTAAGACAGTAACCTAAAACACAGAGCAGGACTTCCTAACTTGGGGCATTTTGCCCCCTAGGAAACATTTTTTAAGTCTGGGACAATCGGTTTTTGCTCTGTGGCAGGGTCTTGCGTTCCCCAGGCTGATCTGGAGCTCACTATGTAGCCAAAGGTGTCTTTGAAGTCCTAATTTTTCAGCCTTCACCTCCAAGTGCCAGGATGATGGGTGCATACCACCATGCCTACCTGGCTTAGGGGTAATTTTGGTTAATAAACTCTACCCAGAGGTTAGGATGCCTCTGACCACCATACACTGCACAGGACAGGCCCTCTACCCTCAAGAACGAACTGTTCCCAAAGGTCAAATGGGCTACGCTGGGAGCCCTTGCTATAAAGGACGATTTGAGACACAGTGCCCCTCCACTTAAGAGGGACCAGGGACCACTGACTGACAGCTGAGGTCTTATGATGTCTGCTGGCTCAGACTCGAACTGACAGCATGGAACTGGCCATGTCTGAATGGCAGGAAAAGTCCTCCCACCCTCCACAGTGTTCTGTGGCTCACCTCCCAACTGAGGCTGCATGTGCTGAGGACATGTAGTGAACACTTGGTGTGTGGTCCCAACACACGGCAACCGAAGCACCTCCACTCACCGGCTCCTGGACCAGGGGGTGAACCAGCGCAGTTCCCGGTAGTTGCCTTCGTTGGCCAAGGCCATCTTGGGCCTGATGAGCAGGATCTTCCTACAGGAGGTGAAAGGACTGCTCACACCAACCTCTTGGGACAAGCAGACCTCTGCCATGAAACTTGCCCCATAGGATAAGGTGAGGCCGCTGAACTGGTTCAAGACCAGGGCCCTAAGCAAATCTGTTTTGTTTTGTTTTATTTTGTTTTGTATCTCTCTAGGCTTGAGCTTTCTGCACTTTGCTGGAAGCTTGGGTGTGTGTGTGTGCGCGTGTGTGTGTGTTGGGGGAGGGGTGGCCAGAAGACTTTCCTCACCTTTATTGTCCAGGTGACAAGGATTAAAAAAAAGCCCCAAAACCCAACCTTGGCTCTCCTCCTCTAGCCTGAGTGAGATGGCTGAGGCCCAGAGAAGGAGATTCACAGGAGTTGCCGGGATGCTGCACTCACTAAGGGCACCCCTCAAGCTAGCCCCCACCAGAGCCAGGCACAGGCATGCCAGCCCCCCTCCTCCCACCTCACTTACCGATTGAGAAAGATGACCCTGCAGTTGTAGCGAACATTCCGGTGCATCACAGGCCTGCAAGCAGGAGGGAGGACGCGTCACGTGAGCACGTGGTGGTGCTCTAACTAGAGTCATGTGTTCCTTTGTTGTGTATTGACAGGCCCACTCCCATGCACGCACAGCTGGACACCAGAGGTCAACATCAGAAGTCCTCCTTAGCCAGCTCCACCTTATGTTTTTTTAGGATTAACCTTTACTTTTGATTTTGTGTATGTCCGTTCATGCATGCATGTGTATATGTGCACACATAGTTGGGAATGCGTATGTATTTGTACACATATCTACATACACGCATCTGTGTATGTATGCACACATGCGCTCGTGCGTGTGTGTACACATGAGTGAGGTAAGAGGTGTCAGATCTCCTGGAGCTGAAGTTACAGGTGGTTGGGACATAAGTCCTTGGAACTGAACTCGGAGGTATGCAGCATGTGCTCTTAACCATTAAGCCATCTCTTAAGCCTCTCTACTTATTTCTTGAGACAGGGTTTCTCACTTAACTTGGGGCTCACAGGTCCAGCCCCAGGGACCCTTCTATCTATCCTACCTCCCAGCACTGGGGTTTCAAAGGCATCCTCATGTATATGGCTTTTTATATGGGTCCTGGAGATCCAACTCAGGTGGAGCAGTCCCCCAGCCCCTGGATGCTTTGTGTTGGTGTGTGGTCTTCAGAGAGACTCTCACCACCCTTCTGCAGCTTTCAGATTAAACTCAAAAGTGTTCTGAAACAAGTCTCCCTCTTCTAAAACGTCCCAGAGCTCAGGGGGACTGCTCCCATCACTGCTTGCCTCCGCTGCCTCCTCCCCGAGTCAGGGGCTGACCTGCCCTAATCCTTCCTCCCAAACAGGTAGGGTACATGCAGGGCACCCTGTTCTTCATCTGTCAACACCCCCTAGCCCTAACCATGGTCATGCACAGCCACTGTGAGCCAAACTTATGACATCTTGGCTTCCAGTCCTCTCTTAAGCCAAATAAAGCATGTTAAGGATGGTGCCATTTGTGCAAAGGGTGTGCAGGGTACTGGATATACAGATGACTTGTGTAAAGCAGGGGCTTCAGACAGCACGCTCCATCCCAGTACTCTGGAAGTGGAGGCAGGAGGATCAGATGTTTGATGTCATACTCAGCTACACAGAGTTCAAGGCTAACCTGGGTTATATAAGACCCTGTCTCAAAGAAACCAAATTGGTTGGTGCTGAAATGGCTCCGAGGGGTGAGGAACTTGCCGCCAAGGCAGACTACCTGAGTTCCATCCCTGGGACCCACACAGTGAAAGGGGAGACTGACTCCATCAGGTTATTTTCTGACTCCCAAATGCATGCGGTGGCATACAAGCACACACAAAATAAGTAAATGCAATTAAAAGAATTAGAAAAAAAATACAAAAATCCTGAACCACATCACCCAATAAAAATAAACAATTAAAAAAACAAAAACAAAAACAAAAGAACAGGGTCTTCTAGCTAGAGGAAGCATTGAAACAAAAACAGACACAAGATAATGATCAGAGCTGTCATCACACAGACATTTTCAAGTTTAACCAGGAAGCAAAATTAAACAGTAGGCAGCACACAAGGAAACATTTTCTTCATGTGGGAGCATATTGTGGCTTTTCATATACAAAGAACTCTCCAAACAAATAAGACATAGTTGTATACAGAGCTCCCAAACTAGACAACTCCCCAACAGTACACAACGACCACCAAACAGGAAAAAACTGAACTCCTTGGGTAACAGAGCCAATCAGGGCTGGGGAAAAGGCTCCATGGTGCACAGCACTTGCTGCTCTTGCAGCGGCCATCGACAGGGGACCGCTATGCCAAGCATGGTCAGACACACACTAGAAGGTTCCAGTGTGCTGGGTGGAGCCATACTTGAGGAATCCATGTCATTCAAGGCTCATGGATGGCATGTCCCCAGGAGAAGCTCCCCCAAATTCACCATGAAGAAAACTGTGTCAGGATGAATTTTTAGCTTGCATTTGTGCAGAGTGTGCTCATGGGTGCCCAGAAACTCCTTGAAGAACTCAAAAACTGCTTCAAAGAGTTGTTGCCGTGGGAAGGATAAGTGGCTATAGGGTTGAACAAAATCTACATTCAACCTAACTAAGGGTTTTAGTGTCCCACTTGGACTCCATGGCCCTGAATGAAGGGGTGCTGGGTACAGAACTCCCTTGAACTTGCCTTTCCTCCAAGTTTCCCCTTCCTCACCCTCACGCTGGCACTTACATGCCCACGTCACAGATGATGTCCTGAGTGATGGGAGAGTCCAGAAGGGCAGCCAGGACTTGGAGCGAATGCAGGAGGGTGTCTGACTCGTGATAATGATCCCAACATCCATAGCCACTGAAGAGAGAGGGAGCAGGCCAGTGAGGGGCCAGGAGCGACCGGGAGGGACCCAGGGCATCCATGACAGGTTGGGTCAGGGGCCAGGTTTTCCCGGGCCTTCCGGGTAAGCGAGTTGTTAAGAACAAATTCAATGAGAGGCACAGACACTCTTGGATGGCATGGGGGACGGAGTCAGGGTTCTATGGAGAGACATTAGACTAGTGAAGCAGGTTAATCCAGGGGGATGAAGAGGAGGATGCCTTGGGACTAATATAAAAGTTCGGGAGAGAAGTATATGTCTGCTTCCCTTATGTCCAGACATCAGAACAGTGGTTCTCAACCTTCCTAATGCTGTGACCCTTTAATACAGTTCCTCATGTTGTGCTGACCCCCAACCATAACATTATTTCCTTGCTACTTCATAACTGTAATTTTGTCATGTTACAAATTGAATTGTATGTTATGTTATGAATTGGAATGTAAATATCTGTATGCGACCCCCCAAGGGGGTCTCGACCCACATGTCGAGAACTGCTGCACCGGAGCAAAGTAGGGAGGGGGACAAAGAGGGGGTCAGGAACCTCAAAGACAGACAGGTATCCCAAACCAGAAAGGAGCTGTAGCTGGAAAGGGTCACACAAGGGGTTGGCCTAGCAAGAGAACAGAAGAAATCAAGTCATCGGTTTCTATATTCTCATAAAAAGGGCACCAGGAAGGGACCATTAAAAGACGCTGGGATGATGGGATGAAATCTCTTTATGGCCAAATAGGAAAATGAAAATATGGGGTTAGCAAGATGGCTCAGTGGGTCAAGGCACTTCCCACCAAGACTGATGGCCTGAGTTTGATGCCCCAGACCCCCACACCCCTACACATACACAAAATGTTCATGTTCCTAAATACATGCAGTCATTTTTTTTTTTAAGAGATTGGAGAGATAGCCTACTTGCTCATGCAGAGGACCTGAATTCAGTTCCTGCACCCACATGGTGGCTCACACCCATCTGGCTCACAACTACCAATTTCAGGGGATCCAACCACGCTCTTGCGGCCTCTGTGGGCACCAGTCATGAAAGTGCTGCACAGAGAGATGTGCAAGCAAAACACCCATATGCATAAAATAAATAAACCTAAAAAAAATTTAATTTAAAAAAAAAGAAAGAAAACGAAAATCTAGGGAGATGCCTCAGTGCACTGACCTGCCTAAGATACCATGGAAGCCCACTGCACCCAGCTCTGGGGCTGCAGCTGCAAAGTCAAGGGGTCTGTAGAAATAGTGTCTGCCACAGACTGCTGCTCCCTGCTTCAAATATGGCACCTTCATCGCTCCTCAGCATTTTGGCCCTGAGCAGTTGCAAAGAGGGCACCTTGCAGGTGGCCTCATATGGGGGAGGCAAACAGACTTTCTGGGGCCTTTATATAAGATGTCACTAATGGTGATTTAATCCCCTCTCCCAAGCCCCGCCTCTTAGCACCATCACCCTGGGACCAGCTATCTGCAGAAGAATGTTGGAAGGACATTGAAACCACAGCCTCAGGGAAGGTGAGGCAGCCTGGCTTTGAATTCAGGCCCAGCCTGGCCCAACCTCACCCCTCTATTTGCCCACCAGAAGCCTGGAGTTATCCAGCCTCCCTGCCCTGCCCTGACCCAGGCACACTTTCAAGTTGCTGACATCCTAAATGGTTTACATTTCTTCTGCTCTCAGTGCTGCTCCTCTTCTTCCCATCTTTTGATTCCACTACCTGCCCTCCCAGGGGTGGGATGCCAGTGTGCTTAGCCATACCATATTTCCAGTTCTGGTCCAAGCCTATATCTTGCACCTTTGTTTTTGGCAATTTGAATACCTATATGGAGAGAGAGGGAGGGAGAAAGATTTCAGCAGCTAGGACACATTCAGAGGCAGGAAAAGCAGGGTGCTACAGTAGATACAGCCCAAGCCAAGCTCTGTCGTGTCCACAGCCCACTGCAGCCAGTTCTGTTAACAGCAGAGGACAGCAGGCACCTGTACACACCTGAATACACTTGCAGGAAATCAGAAACAGGAGGGTAGTGTACTAGTACTTTCTCGTTGGACTTTCTTGGACTGCCAGCCCACAAATAATGACACAGACACTTATTATTAATTATGAAAGCTTGGCCTTTTAGCTTAGGCTTTTCCCCAACTAGCTCTTATAATCCAAATTAACCTGCTTCTATTAATCTACCTTCTGCCAAGTGGCTCGGTTACCTCTCCTCTATACAGTATATGTGACTTGTTCTGCATCTAGCTGGCGTCTGCCCGCCTCTCTTCATATCAGAGTTCTCTCTCTCCCTGGAAATCCCACCTACCCTCTCCTGCCTAGCTATTGGCCATTCAGCTCTTTATTAAACCAATCACAGTGACACATCTTCACACAGTATAAACAAGTATTCTGTATCAGGGTAGGGTGACCTTAGCACTGGGGATGGGTAAGTCATACCGTTGTAGGTAATCAATAAGCAGACACCCAGATCAGCTATAGGAAAAAGCTGTAGACAGGATGAGAAGGCTTCCAACTCCAGGAGGGAGCCATCATCCAGCACCCACCCCATGTTGACAGCTGCTACCAACATGCAGGCAAGGCAGACCATCTTCACCCCAAAGACATACACTCTAACAAAAGCAGGTCAATATATACTTTAAAAAATAAAACCACCCGGGCTGGCCAGATGGCTCAGTAGGTAAAGGCGTTTGCTGAAAAGCCTGACAACCTGAGTTTACTGCTATGCTTTAAAACAGTTCCTCATGTGCTGACTCCCAGCCATAAAATTATTTTCATTGCTACTTCATAACTGTAATTTTGCTACTGTTATGAATCATAATGCAAATTGCTACAGGCCGCAGGAATATATCATAAGAACTCAGCTGGTTATGGCAAAGTCACTACCTGGAGGAATCAGGGAATTCCTCCAGAGGAAGCCAAATCCCAAGGAGTTTTTGGTATTACTTGGCTTGTTATATATCAGCTGTGTTCTGTTATGAAAATCATGTGTGCCTTCACAGTTTTCCCAATTGACTTTTCCCTAATTAGGGCTAACAGTGTAGACTGATCACTCTCTGGACATTCCAGGTATTTGGAGAACAGCCTCAGGAAAGGTTTTCTCTGGAATCAGGTATCTCCTTTGGCCACTTTCAAGGACTAGCAGTAATAACAGTCTCCTGATTTAAGGTAAATTCCACAAGGAGACACCACCTAGGTCAGGTGGACGTTAAGCAATAGCTTTACACAATTTAGCTCAGACCCTCCTTTCTTACAGCCTTACTAACTTTATAGACCTCTAACTCCTTACCTAACCACTTCTAGGAATATTTAGATAACCTTCTGTGTTGACAGCTATGCTCAGCCAGAACCTCAGTTCAAGCCTCCCTGTAATTATCACCATTGGCAGCATCCGGCCAGGTCCATCCCCAGATGGAGGAAAGTACCTTATCAGAGATACCTCCGTACTTTCTAAGAACAGACTTAAGCATCCAGGCTACCCATCTGAGAAGGCCTGGCAGATGTGCCAATTAAGCATTACTTCCTGCTTTCCCAAACCTTACCTCTAGTTCCAGTTCTCCCTTTAACTATCACCAGAGGCATCTAGCTGTACACAGGTTGCCTAGTGACTGAGCACACTTTCCCCCACCCTGCAGAAAAACGGCAGATGGCTTGGACAGATAGGAGCCACAGGAAAAAAGAAGACAGTTTTATTTTCTCCCATTGACCTAGCAACTTATAGATTCTTAACATTTTCTACTAACCACGTTTAGGATTATAGTTGAGCACATAAGAGCCCTCTTCTTAGATATTACCCAAATTTAGCCTTTTGTTAATTCATTTCCCCATTGGTCACTTCCCTTTGAGGTTGCAAATGATAATTAATGGTTATTGCCTCTCAGTGTGATTCTTATCACCCCTCCGTTTGACCCTGGAAGCCTGGCTTTATATACCAGGACTTCCAGGGCACGAGAGAGAGAAGAGAAAGGAGAATGGAAGAACTAGATTGAAGGGCTAGAAGAGAGTACTAGAGGAACGAGATGGAAGATGAGGAAGAGTCAGATGGCAAAGCCCTAGCTGGGTAAGAACAAGGTGAAAAGGACCTAGAGGAGGCAGAATTAAGATGAGAGAATTAAGACAGAACTTAAGAGGGAACAGTAGATAAACAGAAATCAGGCAAGAAAGGAGCTAAGCACGAGAACAGAACTGAAGCTGTGTATATGTAGATGTTATGCCAGAGGAATTAAAGCAAGTGGACTATAGAGCTTGGTGTGCTAAGATTCTATTTCCTGATAATAGTCCTCGCCGTTAGTAGTTCTCTCTCCTGAGCCCCTGGGATGTATAATATTAAGGCTGGTCCATCTAATATAATACAAGAGCAAATATCTGTTATGCAGGATATCTGGTATGTGACCCCTGTGAAAGGGTCGTTCAGCCCCAAAGAGCTGACAGGTTGAGAACTGCTGTCTTCAACCCACATGGTGTTAGGAGACAATGATTCCTGCAAGCTCTCCTCTGACCTCCACATGCACATCATGACAAGCAAGCATGTGTGCATGCAATAAACAATGATAAATGTGGGGTTTTGTTGGTTTTTAAAGCTGACCTGCTACCTCTTGCTCCTGTTTAGTTTTCTTATAGAGGCAGCTCAGCATGGACAACCTGAAGTGAGAAATCTGCAGCTCTGCCCAGAGCAGCCCCAGTTTGGGCATGGTAGAAATAGTTCTATCTTTTTGGTGAGCTGACATGAATGTTAACAGTACAGAGATATTCAATGGCAACGACACTCCTCTGAGCTGAGAGCTCACCCTTTCCTTGCTTTCTCGGTGTGGTATGCATTTTCCCAATGCCCATCTACCAGGAATGTCCTCAGGGACCCTAGACCACAGATCCCACGCAACCAGCTCCAAGGACGAGAGTCCCTTCTCCAAGGGACACTAGAGACCCATCAGATCCTAGAAGATGACTGAGGGCTGTGTCTGCCCAGCCAGGTAGGACATGCCCATTTCCATTCCGGCCTTGCTACTCCACGTGTCCCCCAATGGGAAGTCCCCCTGAAAGCTCAACAGGGCCAGGTCATTACCCTTTTATCTGTTCCCATGCCCAGCTCTATAAATCTCTCCTGGGCAGGTCTTGAGTGCCATACCCTGATCATTGGGGACTTTGGCTTCTTCTTGTCCCCGCCACCCCA